>CBVK0100228128.1:0-25826 GCA_900067695.1 Picea abies | reverse complement strand
AGGAGGTTTCCCCCTTGAAGAGGCTTATTATCTGAAATTATCTCTTTTTTAAGGCGTTGATTACTTTCTCTGAGGTTTTTATATGCTATATTGATGTTTGGTTCTTAACATCATGCATGCACATATAATATAGGAAATGAAACCCCATGACTTTTTAGCTGGATAAACATTCTCCAAGTTTTTATTTATAAGATTCAAAATGATTTGGAAAATATCTCTCTTTCAAGAAATTTTGTAAGGAAACTAAGTGAAATGTTTTAATCCCGTTGATTTATTTTCTTGCTCACTAATGCACATTAATAAAGATACCTTTTAAAAAAAAAAATTTGAATTGTGATGCAAGAGCATCCCGCCTTCAAATTCAAACACATTTGATTAGACCTAGGGGTTCTTTTAATTTACTAAGGTAGTGGGTTCCCTATGCTTGAATTAATGTAATTTCCTATGTTTAATTTATTTCTATAAGGATTACATAGGATGGGGTTTGTTTATTTGAAATTGATTAATATATAGTCGAATCTACCTTATTAAAGCATATCTCGAGAGTTGTGAGAGATGGTTGAGAGTTGTGAGGATTTGGAGACATCTTAGGATAATTATAGATATCATGAGTATTTTTTGGATCTTAAGAGATCCTAGAGATTAATTTGGTGAATTATTGTTATGTTCTAAACATATTCAGGTTCAGGAACCTTGTATTAAAAATGTATGCCTACAGGAATGAGAGGGGGATTAATTGAAAGGAAATCATGCCAATTGTGTGAGATATTGAGAGGCCATTAGAGAGGAAGGGCCTTATGTAAAAATCTATATAGTACTATATGGATTATGAATAAAAATTATTGTTTTTCAATTGTTAGATGGAATTGATCATTTAAAGATCTTTGTGTGGATTGTGTATGGTTGGATCTATGATAGATTGAGAGATGCAGTTAAATATATGAATAATGAAGAATACCCTTTTTGGATCATGTGTGAAGGTATCCAGTAAAATGTGCACATAAGGAATTGTGATACATTATTGATCATGACAGGATCAATAATGATATTTTGATCATGTCTAGATTGCGAAGAATGGGGTTAGATTTTAAATTTGTGCATAAGTCAGTCAGTGAATAAAGGAATCAATCCCTTTGCAAGTGATAGATAAATAGGAACCATCATATCCCATTGGGATTCATTGTAACCCTTAGATTATAAGCAATTGTAATCATTGTATCGAGATTCCGTGCAGAGGAAATCCATTGGATTAGTCTTAAAGTAAGAGAATAAATCCTAACCATCCACTAAATGGTTGATTAAAGTGTTGACCATAGATCAAAAATCGAGGAGAGGTGTGCGACAAGAAGGATGCAACCATCCATTGTACTAATCCATCGAGGGAGATCCACCGTTAATTGGGATTAGATATTAGATATAGATCTACCCAGATCTACGACTACAATTGATTTCAGATTTTGTGTTTCAAAGCAGTGATTGAAAATCCACTTCGAAATAAGAGCATCGAAAGGGAATATTCCCCTTTGATACACCTTATTCGGTGTCTCAAAAAGTGTTGTAAGGTAAACATCCCAACGAAGGTAGAGAGATGGATGGATATGATTGACCGAGGTGATACAGAGATCCACGGGGTAGAAGAAGGTGTGTGGAAGTCTCCTATTAGAGACAAACAATCCATATGAATTCAGAGTGACCTTGGTCAAGGGTTAAGGAGAGGACATGTGGTGATGTCCTATTGGATATTAGAGTCAAGAAGTTGAAATAACTTAGATAGAAAGCATAGTGATGGATGGTGGAGATATGATCTGAGTGAACCAAATAAGTGCATTAGGGAATGATGTGTGGAATCATTTCATTTGTTGTCGAAGTAAGACCATCGAAACTAGGCAACTAGAGTAATTCTGATAGAAGGAATACTGATGAATGATTGAGATCCATTCGGAGTGAACAGATCAACGGATGAGGAGAAGACACATGACAAGTCAGAAAGGTGACATGTGGAAGATGACAATCCTTGACGTGGCATCAACTAATGAGATGTGAACACATCAAAGTGATGTGGATGAGTAAGGTGTTGATACATGGAATCAATGTGTGAGTAATGTGGTATAGGTGTGGTGTTGTGGAATCAACGATAGTGATTGATGACCGTAGATCTTATAACGGATCAACAATTGATAGGCTCTAGGTGTTTGGAGTCTGAGGATGGAGACAAAAATATTGGAGTGGATGTCTCAGAGTGCAACAACATGAAAGGGTCTGATAGGAGAACTACAAGAAAAGGGGAGTGGATGTTGAGTCGGGACCATTCATCAAAACGAGTCCAGAAGCCATAAAATTTTTCATTTGTAAGTTAGATCAATGGAAAATATTGGAGAGAGATGTCATTCTGAGGCACAATGAGGATAGTCCATCCTATGATGATTGATGGTGGAGAATGGAGTTGAATAATGTCTTATACACAGGATCAAGGAAAATTTCGATAACCTAAGGAAAACGTTAAATTCCAAAGAGTGAATAATGTGGTCACATCCTGAGGATGTGTGGAGTAAGCACAAATGGTAAGGAGCTTAATTGGATAATCTTGTGGTTATGTGAAGGGTCTTATGGAGACTAGCATCTGATTAGAAGCATTATTGACTTGTGTGAATTTGGAGAGGATTTCGAGAGGATATATTTGATCCTTGGACACCCCATTATGGGTTTAATGTGCAACAACAAATTTTATTGGATGCATAATTGTGGGTATCGACCGGGAGGTCATCATTTTTGGTATTAGGGCACATTTTTGCTCTATAAATTGAAGTGGAAATCTGTAATAGGAGATTGCAGATAGAATAAAATGTGAGTGGATTCAGAGGGTGCATGCACAAAGGAATGCATGAAAAGATTGCAAAAGTATTGGATAGGGAGTTGTCCATTCAAGTGTATTGAATGTGAAGGATAAGATCTTATGGTTAGATCTTACAAGTAATGATTGGTATTTTTTTAACTCTGTTTATGAATATTTGTAATTGTAGGTAGTAGAGAAGGATAAGTAACATCTATTTGCAGCCAGTAGAGATGTGTAGAGAAAGCATAGCTCTCAAGTAGAGAAGATTGTGGTAGAACCTTACAACAAGGAGTTTTGTAAAAATTTCAGTTGTAGATTGGAAGTGAGAAGAACAATTAGATTTTCTCAGAGATTGTGAGTAGGTGAAAATCCAAAGAAGAGTAGAGGAGTTCTCAAAATCTTGATAGGACAAAACCTTTAATACCAAAAATCCCTAGCTCAAAGGAAGGTTGTTGAGGTATTAAGTGGTAAGTAGAGGAGACTTGCTACAAAGGGGCTTGATGCAACTCACAGTGGACTAGGAGAAGTTCACAAGAGATGAAGATGACCACTTATGGTCATGTCATAGGTTCAAATAGAAGCCACAAAAATAAAAAAAAGGATTCCAAAGTAGTTGGCAGAAATATGAGTCAAGATGAACTTGACAAAGAGTTTTCTGAGATAAAGGTGAGACTCAACATACTTATGGAGATGCTACAAGAGAATGAAGAAAACCAGAGATATGGTTGGATATTGAAGAGGAAGGATAGATGGCGTATTCAATAATTGATTGCAAGAAAGCATAAGCATAGGATGAAATCTAGGGTCTAATAAGAGGAACTTAGAGAAGCTGAGTATAGAGATTCCTTGAGAGAAGGACCAACAGTTCACTTTTTTGAACCAGAGAAGGGAGTGATGTTGGCAGAGGAGGATGAGGTTCATATTATAGACCTCATGAAGAGATTATAAATTCCATTCCAACACAAGGAGAGGATGCTTGAGGCATCTAAGGGGAATGAGAAGTCTCATGTTTTTAAAACTAATTATTTGAGATGGGTAGCCACTTGAAGTTGTCCTAGAGGAAGAATTTCCAGATTGTTGCTTATGAATAGTAATTATTCACATAGATCCCATTGTGAGGCTTAGGACAAGGATTATTTTTGTAATCCATGAACTCATGAGCCTTTATCAGCAACTTGTGACACACCATGGCAAAGCCACACCACACAAGTTCAATGTTTTATATTCCTAACATATCATGATTCCAGTCATAAACCAAAACCAAGTTTCTATAACACACTTAGAAATATCATGAGCTATTGCAACCCCGATTCACACCAATACATGGTAAAGATATGAGACTTTCTTTTTTGTTATAGAATGGAATGAAATATTTAGTGGCGATTTCTAAAAAATAAATCCCAGATACAATCAAGTTAAAGCTTGGAATTTCACTAGATGACCCAAAAAATGCATCCAAAAATTCTTTGAAAGGGCCAAGCTTCATGGATATGTATGCAAGTAGATTATTCGAAATGTTCACCAAGTTTTCCACCACAGACACATCATGTGTTAGCATGGGGAATTGGTACCCCTTAATATCTCTACTATAAATGAGGATTTTCGTGTCAACCTCTAATTGTTATAGTGAATTGATCATATTCCACATTATGATGGAGATTATGATCAACATTGGTTGATGATGACAAGACTACTTGATAGGAAATATCTATTGTACTCAATTGGCATACTTTCTCCAAATGATTCTACTTTTGAAGGATGAGGCACTACCCAAGGAATCTTACTGACATCTAACACATTAGATTAAACCAATATAGAAGTTGAGGAACCACCTTGTGATTCAATATTACCCAAGGATATCATACATATAGGAGTCGATTTTGAAGGATTGAATGGTGGAGGCAAGGTGAAAGTACCCATCAAAGATGAATATTTAAACATGCTAACACCAACATTGTCGTAAGCACCTGTGGAACCACTAATGAATGGAAATCATGGAATATAGCATACAATAGGAAAGTAGGTCAATAATAACCAATTTTCCTTCATGAGGAAATTAAAGAACCCTAAAAATCGAAGACATGATATCCATCATCATGTAGAACCAACTATGCCCTAACAAAAGATTGTAGTCTAGAAGGGAATCGAGAACTTCAACTTCAATTGAAATCGTCTTTCCACATAAATCAATAGTAAGGGTGGAAATGATTCCATGAGGATTAAAATATCTGAAGAACCTAAAGCTGTCAACTTGGTGTTTGATTGGAAAATATATGAAGACCCTAAAGATATCCAACATGAAAAAAACATAATGCAAACATATGCTCCTTCATTGACAATGCATCTAAATACATTTCTCCCCCAAAAAGATACATGTATTTGGAAAGATATCTAGTGAGGAAGCCTAGGCCAACTCTAGTCAATGTCAAATGTAAACAGACAAGTATATAAGGGATCGACTTCGCCAATTTCTATCAACAATTATTTATTCTATGTAGGGTATCCTTAATGGACCTCTAGGGTAGACATAAGACAAGTTGCTTGGGCCAAATCCTCAATAATACTATAATTGTGAGTGGCTTGGGAATTAGGGTTGTGAGTAGACCTTTGTATAACACCCTTGGATGGGAAAATCACTATATCAAAGGATGGATTCTCTATTTGCAGAGGGCCACCAAGCTAATTTGAAGAGAAAATGACCACTCTTAGAACTCTCCTAATTATGAGCTATGTTCTAAATATTGATTCCTTGATCACACATGTATATGTTGGTATTCATGAAATTTCTCTATTGCGGGGTGTTAGCACTGAAATTCACACTTTGACTACTAAAGTGTAAGCTCAACACCCATCAAAATGTAAAAGATATTTTTTGGTTTAAAAGGTTTGAGTAGGTGGATCAACAAGACTGGGAAAGAAAGGCAGAGGGCAACAAAATGTCTACAGAGGCATTCCATTAGGCATGGAGTCATAACATCCTACAAACCAAAGGAAATAAAACTGTATATCAGACAAAGAGATATATAATGATGAGTAGAAGCATGGTGAATATGACAAAAGGAAGAACACCCATTATACAAAGATCCTTTCTGCAATAGATAAAGATTTTCTTAAACAATGAACAATGATTTAAACATAGTTACCAACTTAACGAGAGCTCTATAGAGTTATCATTTTTGGGGGGTTCAAGTTTTTTACCTCGTTTTTAAAAATGGTGCTACCGGTAGCACCCCCCTCCCTTTCTAGGTGTTTTTTGATATTTTAAATTTTTTGATACATAAGGTTTCCACTTAGTTTTTTTAAAGGCTAGTTTTTTCATTTATTTTCAAATTGTTCAATTTTCTTTTTTTTTCTTTTTTCTCAATAGTGTTTTTTCATTTATTTTCAAACTTTTCTATTTTTATTTATTTATTTATTTATTCAATGGTGTTTTTAATCATATTTCCATGCTTCATCCAATGTTAAAAATGTTGTACACCATTTCTTTTTTTTTAAATTAAGATTTTTCATATAATTATGTGTCCTTAATTAAGTTATGGTTCCTTACATTTTAAATATAATGGAAAATATCATTTTTAACACATTTGTTTTACCTTACTTCAATACATAGAAAATAATCATAGTTAAATAACACTATTTTTAAATATTTAGAACAAAAATATAATTCATTTTTTTTGGATCAATTAAAAACTAAAAAAACAAAAATAGGGATCGGGACTACTAGGGTTTGGAGCAATTGCAAGCTAGGGTTTGGCAGTCGCGGCCATAGTAGAGAACAACATTAGCACCAAGGAGGGGAGTAAGGGAACCCCCTCATACAAACAGGTAGTGGTGGATAGGGAGAAAGGGCCAAGAGGCGTAGCTTTCAAGGACCTAGGAAAAGGACAGGAAAGAAACCAGGGCAAAAGAGAGTGCATGGAAGAAGAAGCTAGAGAAACTCAGAGTGAGGCACAAGAAACAATGCAGACCAATGGGATAGACAGGTGCAACCTGTGCAAACCCAAAACAACAATGATACCCAAGATGATACTGGAGGATCCATAGATGCAACTCTACAGGCACCAGATGAAGATGCATGCACTAATTTGCAAGTTCATGGGTTTGTGGCCCACAGAAATATCGATGCACAACTGGGTTAAATATCATTGGAAGCTGAACGGAGAAGTGGAGCTCCACCTGGTCTCAAAAGGATTCTTCATAGCAGTATTCATGAACCTGGAGGATAGGGATAGAATATTTGAGGGAGGGCCTTACTTCCACACCTCAACAGGACTATACATACAACCATGGAAGGAAAATGTCTCCCCGGAAAAAGAGACATTCAAAAAAGTGTCAATCTGGCTGAGATTTTACTCCTTGCCATTATATTACTGGTTTCCCTCTACTTTCGAATAAATAGGAAATAAATTGGGGAAATATGTGAAGACCTCAGAAGCTACCCTAAAAGAGAGGTACACATCTTACGCAAGAATCTACATAGAGATGGATGTTTCAGGAGCACTCCCAGAAGCCATAAGTCTCGAATTCAGGGATGAGAAATGGATCAAAAATATAGATTATGAACATATCCCCTTTAGATGCAAAAGATTCCATGAACATGGACACCTGATCAGAGAATGCCCTCTTAATAAAAACTAGGAGGTGGAAAACCCCAAACCACAGCAGGATGAGGATGGGTTATGAAATCGAACCCCAGAAGAAGAGAAAATAGAAAGAAGAGTAAAACCCCAGTAGGAATTAACCCCGAGACCCAGAGTAAAACAGAAGGCCGGGAAAAAATCAATAAAGGGGTTGAATACGGAAAGGATGAGACAAAATCTCAATACGTTAGAGAACAAGCAACAAACGAACCCACCGATCGGACAAGTAACAAGAAGGAACAGGGGAGTAGCACAACCTGGATGGAAGGAGAAACTAGAGACGACAATACTATTGAAATTACTAATATAACTTAGAGGGGGGTTGAATCAGTTGTTACTGAGCTTAAACGATATATGACTTCTTTAAATTAATTTTTAATATCCTCCAAGTGATCATCATTATTATACAAGATATGAACAACATAAATAAAGAACATCATTCACACATAAGATATACACAGAGATAGCCATAAAGGGATAAAACCTCATCTTCTTTGAATGATAGGCAGACTTTTAAGTTTTGTACATCATATATTTTGAGCACCAACTCGAAGTGAGGCTACTACCTCTATTTTGCAAGCTCCAAATTGCTGAGAGAACCAACCCTCTTACTTCTCTAGCACCCACTAGAAGGAAGCACCAACTCCCTGATTGTTCCAACACTAACTGGACTTATACAAGCAACAACTTGTATACATAAAACTTTGTGTTTTCCCTAGCACCACCCTACCACCCTGATTTTCTAGCTACAACTAGATGAAATCTTCAATTTCCAGTATTCAAGCACCAACTTGAACAACAGAGGACTACAATCCTCCCTAGCACTACCCTACCTCCCTGATTATAAATACATGATTTAATAAGCAACAATATAGATATATCAATTCTTACCACTTCCTCTTTGTTCTTCAAATCTTCTATGCTTCATTATTCTTCTGCTCTGTTCATAATTGACTTGACTTGCTGTCTCTCTCTCTATCTGGTCTTTCTTTTTTCTTCTCATGCTCTTTGATATTTTCACATTCTATTCTCTTCACCTTTTTTTGTTCTGTTCGGCTTCTGTTTCCCATTTCTGAGTTTGATCTCATGCTATGCATATTGTGTTTTTTCCTTTTTCCCAATTCAACATATTTTTCACTCAGAACAGCCAACCAGGCCTAGTCACTTCATTTCACTTTTATACACCCAAACCTCTGCAATTACAAATCGAATCTTCCCTGGCAAGAACACCTTAGCAACTAAATCGCCAACCATCCATGAATCATGATTCAGTTCAGCTAACTGAATCGTAATTGATCACTTAATCTTGAAGAGAAACAATAGCCCTTTGATCATATTCCTAATTCACCTGCACCGTTGGATTACAAACACTGGGTCTTGCGCTTATCTCATATGCCCCCTCGCTATGACCATGAGCTAAACAGTACTTCAATTCACGATTTTTTTTTTCGTCATTCTTATGATGAAGGGTCTCGATACTTTAAGCCTTGATCTTTGAAACCCTGAAAAGGAGCTTAGCTGAACCAGCTCCTTCCCTTCTCGTGACCATTGGTGGTGACCATACGCTTGTCACAAAGCACTTTGTGATTCGTGAATTCATAACTCATGTAGTGAAGAATCTCAAATCTCCATGTTGCAATCATTGAAATGAATCTTAGCACTGCTAGCTCCTTCCCTTCACACAACCATGAGATGTGACCACAACCTACGTCAAAAGGCACTTCACGATTTCGCAACTCCGAGATTCTACCATGAGTCTCCTTGACTCTTCCAACTCCTGATTACTCAAAATGGAGCCTAGCGATTCTAGCTCCTTTCACTCACATGACCACCAACAGTGACCAGGGGCCAAGCACAAGGGTGCTTCGCAATTTCTCACTTCGGGGATTCTGTGATGAAGAGTCTCAACTCTCCATGTCACGATCGTCAAAATAGAGCTTGGATACACTAGCTCTTCTCTGCAGCTCTCGATGATGTGACCATGAGATATGACCACTAGATAGCCATTTTAGCACTTTGTTCTTCAGATCAATGGTCCATGATCCATGGTGATCGAATGACTAAGGTTATTTCACAATTTTGCATATCGTGAGTTCAAGAGGTTAGGAAAACTCATTCCTTTGACTTTCCAGTTAGTGAAATTCTGACCTCTTGCCACATGTACTCTGCATCCAACATTCCACAACATACCTCTTTGATAATGGATGGTCCCCCTGCTCAGATCTAACGCCTGAGATCTGTTCTCCTCTTCTGTGCTCTTCTCCTGTCTGAATTTAGATCTGACGACCATTGGGAATTCGGAATGAGTAATCCAATGATTATTGTTTCTCTTCACTCTTATGCTTCTGATCATTCCATGTCTTCATCACTGCACTGCTAGTTTTTCCACTTTCTCATGTTCATCATCACCATGTTGATTCATCGTCGTACTGATCTATGATCTTTCCATCAATGACAACAAGCATACTCTGCCTCTGTCTGGAAACATGCCAACAATCTCCCCCTAGAAACATGCCAACAATCTCCCCCTTTGGAATTGATGGAAACCTCTTGAAGAACATCCAACCATCCCACTGTAGAATCCTTGCAAAAATTGCAATTACTATCCTGTCTCCCCCTTTGGAATCAATTTCAAAGAAGAGACACACTCCCCCTGAGCTATTGTAGTATATGTCGAAGATATCAGAAATGCGACAGGCACATACTCCCCCTGTCAACTATGAACAAAAGAACCAAAGCTATATTCACAGGAAGTATAACATATATACAATAAGTACTCCCCCTCACAAGGTGAACAGGTTATACAAAAGAAGAGATAACCCCCAACTTCTGATGAAGATATCCAAAAGGTGTCACTGCTAATGGTTTAGTAAAAATATCAGCTATCTACTATGTGGAAGGAATATAATTCAGTTGAACAACTCTATTTGTAACTTTCTCTCTGATAAAATGATATTTGATTGGAATATGCTTTGTCTTGGAATGAAGGAAAGGATTCTTGGAGACACTAATGGAACTAGTATTATCACAGTGAATTGGAATCAGATCAGTATAATGTACCTTCAAATCTTCAAGAGTTTGGATCATCCATAAAATCTAAGTGCAACAAGTAGCAGTGACAATGTAATCTGCCTCTGTAGTTGATAAGGAAATATATCCCTTTTTCCTACTAATCCATGCTACCAACGAGTCACCCAGAAATAATGCACCTCCACTGGTGCTTTTTCTCTCATCCACACAATTTTCCCAATCAACATCTGAATAAGCAGTTAACTGAATTTTCTGATTTCTAGGATACCACAGACCATAATTCATTGTTCCCTTCAAGTATTTGAATATCCTTTTTACAGCTACTAAATGACTCTGTTTAGGAGCAGATTGATAATGACCAACCATTCCAATAGCTTGCATTATATCAGGATGAGATGTTGTGATGTACAGAAGACTACCTATCATTGATCGATATGTCCTTTGATCAATATCAGGTGAAATATCATCTTTACTGAGCTTGCAACTGACCACCATAGGTGTACTAATAGGAGAAGAATCTTCCATCTGGAACTTCTTCAACATCTCTTTCAGATATTTTTCTTGAGTGATAAATATTCTTGTAGAGATTTGATGTACTTGTTAGCAACAATTCTTTTCTTTGGCATAAAAGCATCCAGGTCTGCAAGTTCCATGAGAAGCGCCCAAGCACAACATGGAAAAATCAAGCGAGTGGGAAAATATCACCATTCAACGGAGAGGATCCATATATAGATCAAATCGATGGTCATCAGGTTTTTGGGACCATGAAAGCTTCCCAGGGGTTTAATGCAGAGTAGAGGCCGGAGACGAAGCGCTCGTATTCCATAAGAAAATTTGGGTCATCCAACCAAGGGACAGGTGGCACACGATTAAGCACCGTCGTCGTTTCGGAATTTGGGATTTCAAAGGTTAAGGGGTCGCCCCTCCATTGCATTTTGAAACCCCAAAACGCAAAATGTGAAATCCCCTGATGTTTGGGCCCACAGTCTTGGTGCCTGGTCACAAGTAAGCAAAGCTGGAAAGAGCGGGTCCTTTTGTGATTATCATGGTGAAAATGCCAAAAGTGATTGTGGTCGTTCAATAAAAGGGATCTGGGCTATCCAATCTTGAAGGAAACGTGGTGGAGGATCTAGTCAAGAAGAGGACCCACATTTAAGAGTTGATTTGGGTTGTCCAACACAAGAGACGCGTGGCGTGCGATTTAGTCCCATTTCCATTTCGGTTACCGGGTCTTTGAAGGGAAAGGGGTCACTCCTCCCCAGTGCATTAGGAATTTTCAAAATGCAAAATGCGAAAGTATCTTCAGTGTTGGGCCCAGGGTCCTAGCACCGGGTCATGTGGAAAAGGTGTCGGCGACTTGGGAGCCTTCGAGTAAGGATCCTGGTCGTTGATTCTGAAGATAGATCCAACCACTGATATGGAGGGTCTTTTTGCAATTTTGGTCACCAGGGATCCTGGAGGCTAGTGTGGTGGAATTTCCCAAAAGGAGAGTGTTGAAAGCACCTTTGAAGATAGGTGCAGGGTCAAGGCCCATGGTCACTTGAGGTGATAGAAAAGGCCATGAAAAGGTCCATATAGCTGGGTTTCACTACAGGAGGGGTCACCATGTTCTCCAGGTGCCAATTCAACTCGGCCTCAATCCTGATCCTTGGAAGAAGTAAATGAAGGTGGGGGGAGGTGGTTGAAACCTCGCCTCACTCCTTAAATGTAAGGCATGGATATTCTGGCAGATAGTCTGCCCAAGGTCGCCTTGTGTACAAGATTTCCTGCAGGAGACATGTCGATCTGATGTCCTCATCTGACCAGAGGAGCCTACACACATTTGTTGGGAATTTAATGGCTCAAAAACTCTCCCGCTGTCAATGGCGAGTTGCTCTGAGTATATATACTCAGTTTTTGTATTTTTGTAAGGGATTGATGGTAGAGCTAAGATCCCAATTGTAAAACTTTAACAAAGCCTCTGGTTATTTGGTTATAGACTGACATTTTGAGACTTCTTGTTTAATGGAAACCAAGCTCCTCCTTTCCTTTTTCCTCTAAATCTTAAAGCCCAGGCATGGATGATCCAATCAGGTGTTGTAATAACTATATGATGCATGTTTGATTATATTAGTTATGCAACATTTTAAGTTTACTTTGAAGTTTCTCGGGTCTAAGAGGATATCATATCTGAGACTTTTCCCCTTTTAAAGGGCTGCTGGAAGACCGAATGTCCAGAGTAGACTTTATTTCCCTTTTATTTCCCTCCACTTACTCACCACTATGAAAAAATTACTAGCTTAAATTAGATCAAGACCTCACATGTCTTTGTTGTTCCAACCCAGTTTTCCAAGTTAAACGATATTGTTCTGAGTTTACTTCCATTCGATCACCCTTTATAAATAAATTGTGACATTTAAACTGATGGGTAACGGGCTTGTCCTCATCGCAATCTGAGGCCAACTTTTGGTGCTAATAGTACTTGTAAACAAAGAAAGTATGATAGTTAGCCTATCATGGACATCTCAAACTCTATTTGCATAGAGTTAGCAAACCACTGAACAAAGGAATCATTAGTACAACAAAAAATAATGTCATCTACATAAACCAAAACAACTAGTAAATCATCACCTTCAGAATTTATTTAGAGATTACTATCAACAATACCTTTCTTGAACCCTTTGTCTTGTAAAAATTTGTCCAGTCCATAATACCAAGCTCGTGGTGCTTGTTTCAGTCCATATAATGCCTTCTTTAGCTTGCATACATAGTCAATATTATCTGTCAATGGGAATCCTTCAAGTTGCTCCATATATACTTCTTCCTCTAGATCTCCATTAAGAAATGTCGATTTTATATCCATCTGATATACTTTAAAGTTTTTATGAAATGAATATGCAAGAAACATTCGGATGGCTTCCAATCTTGCCATTGGTGAAAAAGTTTCATCAAAGTCTTGTCCTTCAACTTGTGCATACTCTTTACAGACTAATTTGGCATTATTCCTAACAATTTGTCCTTTTTCATTCATTTTATTCTTGAACACCCATTTGGATCCTATTACATTCTTATCTTTAGGTCTAGGAACAAGCTCCCAAGTATTGTTCTTCTCAATCTGATCAAGCTCTTCATTCATAGCTCTAATCCAATCATCATGCTTGTTGGCTTCATCAAAATTTTTAGGTTCAATCATGGATAAAAAAGAAATCTGATATTGTTCTGAGTCTTTAATAAGTTTCCTTCTTGTCTGAACTCCTTTATTTATATCTCCAATTATCTGATTTTCAGGATGATCCTTTCTAACAATTCTGAGAGGTTTTTTTATTTCTTTCTGTTGGTTTGTGTTAGCCTGAGTATTCATATTTTCATGTGGTTCATATTCTTCTCTTTCTGATCCTTGGACCTATTCATCTTCATCTTCAACTATATCTTTTGTGCTTGGTTCAACACTACTTATATTTCAGCCAGGGATTTCTTCATCAACTTTTATGTCGATACAATCAACCAATTTATGCAGCATCTTATTGTAGCATCTATATCCTTTACTATTTGTAGCATAACCTAAGAAGATACCTTCATCAACTCTGTCATCATATTTGCCAATATTTTCATCATTATTCTTAATGTAAGATTTACTCCCAAAGACTTTAAAGTGCTTGATTGAAGCAGGTCTTCCAAACCGTAGTTCATAAGGAGTCTTGTCACTGTGTGGCATGAGATGAGCTTTGTTAAGTATGTGAACAATTGTATAAATATCTTCCACCCAATATTTCTGAGGTATATTCCTTTCATTCATCATTGATCTTTCCATTTGATGTACTGATCTATTCTTCCTCTCAACAACTCCATTTTGTTGTGGAGTCCTTGGAATTGTGTACTCTGTTTTGATTCCATGTTTATCACAAAACTCTTTGAAGTTCCATGAGTTAAATTCTCCTCCTCTATCAAACCTTACCGCCTTCGATCTTTTTCTTGTTTGATTCTCAGTTAGAGCCTTAAATACTTTCAATTTTTCAAATGCTTCATATTTTTCTTTCAAAAAGGCAACCCATGTTAGTCTAGAATAATCATCAATAATCAACATAAAATAGTTTTCTTTTCTTGTACCTTCTTTCCTTGATGGTCCACATAAGTCCATATGTACTAACTGGAGAGGTTTTTCTATTGAAGGAAGGTTTTTAGATTTGAACTGTGTTCGAGTAAGCTTTCCTATCTGACATAGTTTACAAATAGAATCATATGGCTTTGATATTTTTGGAAGATCCTTTATTGCCCCATTGTTTCTAAAGTTGACCATATGATCAAAATTTAAGTGTCCAAGTCTCCTATGCCATAGCCAACTTTCATAATACTTGCTTAAGTGGCATTCTTCTTTTTCTTCTTTTAACACATAGACATTGTTTTCTGTTCTTATCCCTTTTTCAACCAACTGTCCTGAATTCACAGATTTTATTTTACAATCTTTAGAAGTAAACACAACTTCACATCCTCGATCACAGACTTGACTGGCACTAAGAAGATTATGTTTTAGACCATCTACAAATAACATATCTTGAGATTTTCCTTTTCCATTACTCAAACTTACCAATCCTTTACCTTTTAGTTTTCCTGGTGCATCATTTCCAAAAGTTACATTCCCTGATTTGTTTTCACTTAGAGTTAAGAACTTACTTTTTTCTCCAGTCATATGTTTGGAACATCCACTATCAATATACCAGGGATTCTTTTGTCTTTGGGCTGATAACACTAATCCACACTGGTCATCTTCTTTTTTCTTCCAAACCTTGAAATTTTCAGCAGTGATTTTCAAATTTGGCTTATAATTCCTTAAGCGACAATCCGCAGCTTTATGTCCATAGTTATGGCATACATAACATTCTAGTTCACTGAATAACAGGTCATAACAATTGTTATGCTCATAATTTTTGTTATGTTTCTCCTACTTCATTTTCCCATCCATCACATGATATACAGTCTGTGATTGTTTGTTGCTTGGTTGTCTCAATATTTGTTGTGGCAGATAATTATTCCTTGAATAACTTGATTGTTTATATCTAAATATTAAAGAAGGAGTTATAGCTTTGTGACCAAAGTTAGAACAGAAAAAACAATATCCATAGAATAATCCTGTTTACCTGGAAAGAGACTATCTTCTTTGAACGGGTCGATTTCTTCCATGTTGATAGTTTCTTTGATTGGTTCTGTTGCTTTCTCTTTCATTCCTTCTTGGTGGATGATTTTCTTTCTTTCTTTCTATAGAGTGGTTGTTGTCAACGATTGTAGATTTGACAAACTTGATGGGTTCTGTATTACTTGGATGATCACTACTTGATCCTCTTTCATATCCCAAGCCATATTTCAACTTTGGATTCATTTGTTGATTTAGAATGGAGGTTAATCCTTCTGATTCTTTAATACATGACAGATTTTGGTGATATAATGCCTTAAACTTCTCCATTTCTTTTCTGGTTTTTACTATCTCTTCTTCTAAGGCTTCACACCTTGCTTTCTTCTCTGAAAATTGTTTTTTAAGAATGTCCTCTATTTTCTTTGCCTCTTCTAACTCCACTTTTAGTAGAGCAAAGTCTTCATCAGGTTTTTTATCATTCATTTTAAACTGCATCAACAATTGTTTTTGTTTTCTCTTCTTAAATCTAAGTCTATCAATTTCTTCCACAGCGTTGATTAATTCACCTTCCATATCCACCACAACTTCTTCGTCATCCATATCACCTCCTGTGTGTTCATCATCAAGATATCCCATAGCCACAAGAATAAAATATTTCACTTTTTCTTCACAGGATGAATCACTATCTATGTCTTCTGAGGAATCATCATTATTTGCACACAAGCTTTTCTTTTTACTATATTTTTTAAATTTGTATTTTTTTTCATCATGAGAGTTCTAGTCTTTTTGGTCCTTTTTCTTTTGAGGACACTTAGATGAAAAATGACCTATTTTACCACATTTAAAGAATTTGAAGGTCAACTTGCCTTGATATTTTCCTGATCCTCTCTTTAACCTTCTCACAAATTTTGCCTCAATATCATCTAATTATGAATCAGTATTCTTATCTTCTTTAAAAGATGCTTCTCTAGTAATGGATTTGTCTTTACTAACCCTCATTTCATATGCAGTTAGAGTTCCTAGGAGTTGATCAATGGACAGAGTTTTAAGATCAATTAGTTCTTCTATTTCAGAGACTTTTGGATTAAATTTATCATGCAAAGACCTTAAAATATTATGAACTAAAAATGATTCTTCAATCTTCTCACCAAGACCCTTCATGGCATTCACAAGCTCTTCAACTCTTAAAAAATACTTGCTAACTGTTTCATCTTCATTCATCTTTAGTTGTTCAAATTTCAATCTATACGTTTGAAGTTTGGCATATTTTACTTTCTCATTTCCTTCATAACTGCTAATAAGTTTATCCCACATTGCTTTGGCAGTTTCAAGATGCATCACCTTTACAAACTCAGCTTCAACAAGTCCATTCAAAATAGCATTCATTCCCTTAGAATTAAAGCTAAATTCTAACTTATCATCCTTGGAAGCTAGCACAACAGGCTTTGTATATCCAGTCTCTACTACATCCCAAACGTCATCACCTAAGGCCATTAAGTATGTTCTCATTCTAACCTTCCAGAAGGAAAAATTTGTTCCATCAAATAGAGGAGGCTTAGAAGTTGAAGTCCCTTCATGACTTGTCATGTCTAAGCTTATAGATCTACCTTTAGATAAAGGAACCCACTCTTATACCAATTGTTGAAATTACTAAGATAACTAAGAGGGGGGTGAATCAGTTGTTACTGAGCTTAAACGATATATGACTTCTTCAAATTAATTAATTTTTAATCTCCTCCAAGTGATCATCAATATTATAAAAGATATGAACAACATAAATAAATAACATCACACACATAAGATATACACAGAGACAAATTTTTACAAGGAAACCCATAAAGGGAGAAAACCTCTTCTTCTTTGAATGATAGGAAAAATTTTAAGTTTTGTACATCACATATTTTGAGCGCCAACTCAAAGTGAGGCTACTACCTCTATTTTTCAAGATCCAACTTGCTAAGAGCACCAACCCTCTTACTTCTCTAGCACTCACTAGAAGGAAGCACCAACTCCCTAATTGTTCTAGCATCAACTGGACTTATACAAGCACCAACTTGTATACAAAAAACTCTGTGTTTTCCCTAGCACCAGCCTGCCACCTTGATTTTCTAGCTACAACTAGATGAAAGCTTCAACTTCTAGTATTCAAGCACCAACTTGAACAACAGAGGACTACAATCCTCCCTAGCACCACCCTACCTCCCTGATTATAAATACATGATTGAATAAGCAACAATATAGATATATAAATTCTTACCACTTCCTCTTTGTTCTTCAAATCTTCTGTGCTTCACTATTCTTTTGCTTTGTTCATACTTGACTTGAATTGTTTTCTCTCTCTCTATCTAGTCTTTCTTTGTTCTTCTCATGCTCTTTGATATCTGCACATTCTATTCTCTTCATTTTTTTCTATTATGTTCAGCTTTTGTTTCCCATTTCTGAGTTTGATCTCACGCTATGCATACTGTGGTTTTTCCTTTTTCCCAATTCAACATATTTTTCACTCAGAACATCACCCCATGCCCAATCACTTCATTTCACTTTTATGCACCCATACCTCTGCAGTTACAAATCGAATCTATCGGGGCAAGAACACCTCAGCAACTGAATAGCCAACCGTCCATGAATCATGATTCAGTTCAACTAACTGAATCATAACTAATTAGTTAATATTGAAGAGAAAAAATAGCCCTTCAATCATATTCCTGATTCACCTGCACCATTGGATTACAAAAACTGGGTCTCATGCTTATCTCATATGCCCACTCACTGTGACCATGAGCTAAACAATACTTCAATTCGTGATTTCACTTTTCAGCATTCTTGTGATGAAGGGTCTCAACACGTTAAGTCGTGATCTCTAAAACCCCGAAAAGGATCTTATTTGAACTAGATCCTTCCCTTCTCGTGACCATTGGTGGTGACCAGGCGCTTATCCACAAAGCGCTTCACGATTCGTGACTTCGAAACTCCTATAGTGAAGAGTCTCAACTCTCCATGTTGTGATCGTTGAAATGAATCTTAGCACCACTAACTCCTTCCCTTCACACAACCATAATCTTTGACCACAGCCTACGTCAAATGGTGCTTCACAATTTCACAACTCGGGGATTCTGCCATGAGTCTCCTTGACTCTTCCAACTCCCGATTACCCTAAATGGAGCCTAGCTATGCTAGCTCCTTTTACTCACGTGACTACCGGCGGTGACTAGGGGCCAAGCATGAGGGTGCTTCATGATTTCTCACTTCAGGGATTCTGTGATGAAGAGTCTCGACTCTCCATGTCACGATTGCTGAAATAGAGCTTGGCTACACTAGTTCTACTCTGCAACTCTCGACGATGTGACCACGAGATATGACCACTGGCTAGACATTTGAGCACTTCTCTCTTCATATCAAAGGTCCACGATCTGTGGTGATTGGACGACTAAGGTTATTTCACTATTTCAGATATCACGAGTTCGAGAGGTTAGGACACCTCATTCCTTTGACTTTCCAGTTAGCGAAATGCTGACCTCTTTCCACGTGTACTCTGCATCCAACATTCTGTAACATACCTCTTTGATAATGGATGGTCCCCTGCTTAGATCTAATGCTTAAGATATGTTCTCCTCTTCTCCACTCTTATCCTATCTGAATTTATATCTAATGGCCATCGGGAATTCAGAATGAGTAATCCAACGATTACTATTTTTCTTCATTGTTACCCTTCTAATCATTCCATGTCTTCATCATTGTGCTACTAGTTTTTCCACTTTCTCATGTTCGTCATCACCATGCTGATTCATTGTCGTGATGATCTCTGATCTTTCCATCAATGAAAAAAAGCATACTCTACCTCTGTCTGAAAACATGCCAACAAATACCCCATGCAAGAAGTGTCGGCAGATGTGGAAATGACCCCAAGCAAAGTAGGCACCGAAGATCCTAACCTCAGAGACCTTTTGTAAAAGAAAGGGTTAGATCTCTCGAACATACTGGAGAAATGGAAAAGACAGGGCATGGACAATGTACCAACAGAGAAACTTGACTGCATTCAATACCTCTTTCTCCTACGGGAGGAAGCCAAAGCCAGAGGACTAAATCACACACATGGGGAGATAGGAAACCTAGGATTCAAGGCTAATGAGGGACAACCACAACTTTCACCCAAGCAGACGTGGAGGAAAAAAGGAAAGAAATCAAACAACGTAGCCCTACAGGAGCTTGGAGTGCTACTGATAAAATCAGGTAAGATCAAGAAACTCTTCCCCAACTCCCCCCCACATGTTTAAAGGAAGGCTATAACTTAGAATATGAGAGGCCTAAACAGCCCAAGAAAGCAGAGAATCCTTAGAAATAAACTAAAGCAGGAACAACTGGATCTTTGTTTCATTCAAGAGACAAAATGCACTATAGAAAGAATGGAGACAATCAACAAACAACAATGGCACAAGTACCAGATGGTGGAAATCGGAGGCCACCAAATGGAAGGAGGTATTCTCACCTTGTGGAACCCACAAGTATTGAACCTAACAATAGCCAAAGAGACCAGGCACACCCTAATGGTTCGCATGCAAATCATTGGAAACACAGAGGAAATTATATGCACTAATGTGTATGGGCCCTAGGTGTCAGAGGAAAAGAGAGGAATGATAAGAGACTTATAAGAACTTAAAACTTGATCCAACAACCTCCAATGGATCCTGGTCGGGGACTTTAACATCATCACGTCACTTGTAGAGAAAAAAGAAGGAACAAGAAGACTAGATAGGGATGCAGAAGAATTCTCAAAGTTCATAGACATAGCGGAGATGGTCGACCTCAAAACCAATAATGGCCAGTACACCTGGAACAATAAATATATGAACTAGTATCAGGTAGCAACAAGACTCGACAAATTCCTAGTTTCAGAGTCTATCATTATGCAGGGGATAATCGTAGACTGAAACATCCTTCCCTAGGGGGGATCTGATCACTGGCCAGCGCAACTAGAGGCTAGCTTCCAAACTACACCAAAGAATAGACCCTTTAGATTTGAGAAGTTCTGAATCAAGCACCCGACCTTCAAGGAAAGAATCAAACAATGGTGGCCGGAGGAGAAACCAGAGAAAGGGACAAGGATGTTCAAACTCTATAAGAAACTAAAGTACATCAAATATAATATCAAGGAGTGGAATAAGGACATTTTTGGGAATATAAACCAAGATAAAAACAACATAGAAGAAAAAATGAAAAAAATCCAAGAAACCTGCATTTTGGAGGGCTATACGGAGGATTGGAAACAGGAAGAGATCCAAATGAACCAGTAATGGGAATCTCGCTACCAGCAGGAAGAAAAACTTTGGTGACATAAGTCCCATATCAGATGGATAAGGGAAGGAGAGAGAAACACCAAGTTTTTCCATAGAACAACCATGGCCAGAAGAGCCCATAACAAAATCCTGAAGATTAAGGACCAGGATGGAATTGAGCGAGAGTCACATAAGGAGATCGAAACTACCCTAGTGAGCCACTTCCATGAGATAGCCCAGGAACCCAACCAAGATAGAATGGAGGCCATACAAAGGATAACCCAACATATCCCCCGCCTGGTCACCGAGGAACAAAATAACAACCTAAACAAACCCATTGCTAAGGAGAAAATTGACCAAGTACTCTAGGAAATGCCCAATGGGAAAGCCCTAGGTCCAAATGGTTTCACAGTAGATTTCTTCAAATCCTACTGGGAAATAGTCAAACACGATGTTTATAGGGTAGTGGAAGACTCGAGAAGGTCAACCTCCATTCTAAAAGTGCTAAATTCTACAATGATTACGCTAATTCCCAAAGAAAATGAAGCCAAAACCCTGAATCGTTACAGACCTATAGAGCTATGCAATGAGGTTTACAAGATAATTTCCAAAGTTATAGCAAATAGATTGAAACCCCTTATATCCACACTGGTCTCAAAAGAACAGGTAGGCTTCGTGGAAGGGAGACAAATAATGGACAATATCATCCATGCCCATGAGCTGATCCACATATTGAAGCTTCAGAAGAGAGGGGGAATGATAATACAACTAGACCTAGAAAAATCTTATGACAAAATCAGTTGGCACTATCTGGTCAAGACTCTAGAATCTTTTGGATTCACCCAACACTGGATCAGCTAGGTAGTCAGTCTAGTATCCACTACAAGCTACTCACTACTAGTAAATGGAGCCCCTACCAAACCTTTTTGGCTCACAAGAGGCATCATACAAGGAGACTCATTGTCCCCCTTCCTGTTCATTTTAATGATAGAAGGTCTCAGTCAAAGCATTAAAAGCACAACTACAATAGGTGAAATAACAGGTATGAAACCTTTCGAAAATTTCCCTACCTCCACACACCAACAATTCATATATGGCACCTTACTTCATGGCATACCCACGGTCAGGGAATCAAAATCCTACAAACAAATCCTTGAAGAGTTTGGGAAGCCTTAGGGGCAGAGATCAATCATTCCAAATCTATGATCTTCTTCTTCAATACCAACCCCACAATCCAAAGGAATTTGGCCAACATTTTGGGCTTTGAACGTAAAACTCTACCAACTAAGTACTTGGGTATCCCCCTGACAAACAAAGCTAACAAAATGTAAACTTGGGAAGGAATAATAAACAAGTTATAGTAGAGGGTGAAAAATTAGACATACAGATCCCTCAACCTAGCTGGAAGACTCATTCTAACCAAGTTTGTTTTTAAAGCAATCCCAACCTTTATGATGTTTGTCTTCCCAACCCCCAAAGAAATACTACAAAAAATAAGAACCATCCAAAGGGACTTCTTGTGGCGAGGAGCATAAACAAATAAAAAATGGGCCTTGGTGGCTTGGTAGAAGGTCTGTAAACCCAAAAGGAAAGGAGTCATGGGGCTACAAGATCTGCAAGCAACCAATGATGCCTACGAGGAGAAACTCTAGTGGTGCTAGGTCAAAGAAACTACTACACCATGGGTAAACCTGTGGAAGGCAAAGTACGCCCTAGACATATGAGACCAGGACAAAATTCGCTTCAGCGGCACCAGGGAAGGTTCAGGCATATGGAACCTAGCCTAGCACAACAAAGCCTGGATTCAGACTCACAGCTTTTGGGAAGTAAGGAATGGTAGAACTGACAGATTCTGGGAGGACGCCTAGCAACAGGAACCTAAAATAGAGAAACCAGATAGCGAGGAACTCCAACAAGAGATGCTCGCGCAAGGTAAAACCTGAGTCTACCATTACTGGAAACAAGAAATAGATCGCAACAAATGGCGAATCTGGGACAATCTTACGCTACAAAATAGTGACCAAACTGCAACAACAGTAAAAGAGGTGGAGGAGGATATGGGGAGAAGAAAAATTGCAGTCACAGAAGGAAATGACCAGCTGAGATGGGGACACAAAGACGACAAGGAATTAAACCTAAAAGAAGTCCGACACTATATCGCGGATTAGGACCAAGAAGAGCCAACGCAACAATGGGACAAGCTTTGGAACAACCCCCATTGGCCAAAAATAAAAATTTTCCAAAGGTTAATAGTCCACAACCGAATTCTAACTTGGGAAAACCTAAGGAAAAGAGGATTCATAGGTCCTTCTAGATGTCACCTCTGTCAAGCCAAGGAAGAAACAATGAACCATCTCCTCGATGAACGCACCTACACAACAGAAATATGGGACTGGGCGGAAGGTATCTTCTGACAATCCAACAAGATCCAAGGAAACATCTCCACAACCATTAGTACCTAGAAAGAAAACTACAGTGAAAACAAAGAGGTGAATCTTTGTTGGAACCTCATCCTGGGAATGATCATATGGGAATCTGGAAGGAAAGGAACTGACACATATTCAAGAATGAAAGATGGTCGAAGGGGAAGATAAAGGAAACAATAATCTCCATGAAAAGAGAAACTGTGTAGAGCCGCAACTGCCAGACAGGCAGAGTGAAACTCACAGACCAGGAATCCTGAATTCTAGAAGTCTTCCACCTGAAAGATGGCCACAACCCCAATTAGGTAAGACGTCCGCCGCAACTCCAAGTAGGTGAGCGCAACTAGAAACCACCACCAGTAGGCTCCCTCAAGTTGAATTTTGGTAGGGCATCAAAACGTAACCCAGGACGGACAGGAATGGGAGGAGTAATCAGAGACAATGAAGGAAATATCATCTGGCTATACGTTGGGATTTTGGGAAATTCAACCAACAACGCAGCGAAATTTGAAGCCCTGGAGACCACAGTCAATATTCTAAACCGGGAAAGGATAACAAACACCCTAGTGGAAGAAGACTCCACGCTGGTTATCAATACAGTAAGGTGACTCCAAAACGGTCCCAGAGTGGGAAAAATTTAGAGGCACTGGCGCTTGGCACATTCCTTTTAAAACATTCAGGAGCACTTGCAGATGAGGATCACAGTGGATTTGCACTGGGTATGTAGGTCATCAAATGGGTTGGTGGACAGGATCACTAATGAGGGGGTCAAAAAGGAAGGACCGGAACTAGATACGATCTAGAGGAACATTCTGAATGTATAGTTCCGAACAGACTACATCCAACTGGAGACAAAAGACCATGATGACAACTGAAGTACGGACGGCCACATCGAGGATGGAGACACAGAAATAAATGAAGGGCACATAGGATCCAGGTAGAATCTGATAGCCCACCGATCACACACAAGTTACAATGCAGATCTAGGTCACACAACAAGAGGAGGTATGACACCATGTTCCTATCAATAGAAATAAGTATAGTGGTTATCCGGGGGAAAGTAGAAATGTTAATCAACACGAGGCAAAGAATGAAGGACAAAGAGGTTTTCCATGGTCAAGAATGGGTACACCACTCCCGAGTATAGATACGGGGAGTGGTAATGATTTATGTATAGAAAGAAGAACGAAGGATTGGCACAGGGATTATGGCAGGACCCCCAAAAGCACACATACTGAAACAAAGGACAAGGATCATAAGGTACACCTTTATGAGAATCCCATGATTTCCAAGACGAACCCACAGCCAGGGAAATCCCATAAGAAAAGAATCACCAGGAACAACCACAAACTAGAGGGAAGAAATTACAGATACCATCTGACATACCAGGAAGGGGAGAATAGGAGTAGGAGGAGAACCCAAGGAAAAAACCACCACAAACAAGCCGAGATGGTGAGAATGAAGAAAACCCATAGTAAGAGAGGCCCCCAAGGGAAAGAACCTCTGACAAGTGACCAGAGCACTACAAGGATAGAGAAAGCAGCCAGAGAAGCCAAGGGTACCTTTCTCAGGCAGGTTGACTCAAATGGAAAAGCGATCATTAACAGGTGGGAGCGAGAAATCAATACCACACATAAGGGAAAAAATTGGAAGGACCTAATTTAGGAAGCAGATGGGATAAGGGACCCAGAGGCCACACAGCCTAGAAGAACCCTCATACCACAAAACAGTGGAGAAGGTCTAGCGCACAAAAATGTTGATAGGCAAGATGAACATGGATCGGAAAGAGACCAGTAGGGAGGCCATAAGGGACCACAAGAAGGTGCTCACAGAAATTCTGAGTTGCCTCAGTAACTTGGAGGCCAGCACAAAAAGACTAGCAGAGGATCAAAGGAGCCAAAGGGAAGAAATGGAACGAATGGTAGGCCAATTCCACCTTTACCTACGCTATGTCCACCATATGGACATCACTCCAGTAGACCAGAACGGGACACCAGTGTGTATCAGGAAGACATGCATGGTGGTCCAAAGGAAGGAGGACGAGACAAGAAAGGATGGAGACGAAAGATCTCTTATCAGCCTAGACTAGCGCAGGCTCAACCTTGGTCAAGTTGGTTTTCAATGTATGAGCTATCCCTTTTTATGGTTATATGTCCTTTATGTATATGTTTTCATTTAATTTTACAAACTGAATTGATGGAGGACTGGGTCAGTTTCCCATGTAGGCGACCCAGAGTTCCTCCCCGTTATCTTAGGCAGCACAACTCTAGGATCCCTGATCTGGTTTCCTTTTTGGCATATCAAGGGACTCCCCTGTCCCTTTTTGTATTATAGGTTTTCTTAGTAATATAGGATTTCACACTCACTTACAAAAGAAAAAAAAAAGAACTAAAAAAAATAGGAAAACAAAGAGAATTGAAATTTAAAAAACAAAAACATTTTGAAAACAAATTTATATGAGCAAAAAACCATTGAAGAAAAAACTAAAAAACTAAAGAGGAAAAGAAAACCATAAAATTA
>CBVK0100228127.1:0-25826 GCA_900067695.1 Picea abies | reverse complement strand
AGGGTGACCAACTTACTAGGACACAATGACAACCACCAAGGTGAAATTAGGAAAAAAGTATAATTTCCAAGTAAACGCTCCATAATAAAAAAAAATTCTTTGCAACATGCTAAAATGTTTCAAATATTAAAGTGACACTTACCATGACACCAAACTTGTTACCTCATGAAGCAAGACCCACTGTCTTCTGGGATCCAAACCTGATGTAGTGGATGTTGCTATGTTGTTGGTGATGAGTGGTGATCAACATAAATAAGAGGCACCCTGTGGGATCTGCTGGTCAATCTGACTCTCGACACTCCATGTCTGCTACCTGTGGGCCTCAAGACATGATCTCCTTAGTTACCTCTAGACTGGGGGGTAACACAATGTTTGCATGTTGTACATAATAAACATTGACCAAGGTTATTTTCAAAATGTAAACAATTACTTCAATTGAGTCTAGATTCTAGAGTTGGAGATTGGTATTTGTTTGAAGAATGCACAATTACCAGGATTTATGGTTCAAAGCTTAAGCCATATTTGCTTCTAGGTTTCTTAAATCTTATAATTTTTTCTTTGGAATATGTTAGGTTGAGACTAAACTCGGATTTTATCCATTTTTCTGCAAGAAAACAAAATGTTACTTTTACTTTTCCTGCTGAAGTTTTCTCTTTTCTATCCAAAAACAAATATTCTCTACTTGTGGTAGAGAAAATCATGAATTTTTTTAATTTTATGGAAGGAAAGGATTGGAATTATGATACAAATCATGTTATTTCTAACTTGAGAGTTTACATTATCTCTACCCCTTATATTCATCATGCAATGTTGAACTTATGCTTATACTGAGGAGGGGGGGGGGTGTGAATCAATATAATATACTTTTTAATTTAAATGAGCATTCATCAATCATTCATAAATTTTAAGATGGTGAATGCATGTAAACTCAAATCACAGTACACATAGTTTAATTTGTAATCTAGGAGAAAACCACAAAAAGTTATCTTTATAAAATCTTGTAGGTACCAACCTACTGGAGACACCAATCTCTTTAGCTAAGTAACAAATCAACAATATATTGTGTAAGCACCAACCTACTAGAGACACCAATCTCTTCAGCTGAGCACGAACTCAACAAGATATTGTGTAGGCACCAACCTACTAGAGACACCAATATCTTCAGCTGAGCACCAACTCAGTAAGACCTATATAGATAGCAAACTAAGATCTTCATACACATAGTACTTTTGAATTCACTTGCATGCTTCATATTTCATGCATTTCACAACATTATCGTACCCTTAACTTTCATGCTCTAGTGCCTCTCCTTGCTTCATACCCTAGACATAGCTTCAAACCCTAGTTGGATTTAGCCTTCATTCCCTAGAGAATGTCATAACATCATTCCCATAATATAATTCCAAACTGCAGCATCACAACCTAAAAAAATGCGCTTTGCAGTATCATAAACCTTAATCCTTCATAGTGCACCCTTAAAACTCCAAGAAAACTCCTCTTGCACACCTTTAGACCCCAAGAATACTCCCCAACTCCTCTTTTACACCTCATATCTCTTTTGCACACTTGTACTTTCTCTTATTACTTGGATGATCTTCAAATGTGCACATATGGCCTATATTTATAGTGTTTTCGCATTCACTTATGGGGTCGACCTGTACTTTCTAGTTGGGTTGACTTGACAAAATATTTCATATCTTCTCATTCCTATGGAGTTAGAGGCAGTGCCATATACCATTGGAAAGGTCTCGAAATAATATTTTCAACCATATATGCTATGCTCCCATTTGAGCTAGTTATTTAGAGTAAAAATTCCTTCAAATATAGGGTATCCAAATTGAACATAAAAAATCCAAAAATAATATTTCCAACAATCTCCATCTTGAAATATTTATCTTAGAAATCTGCAGTCTCCCCCTGTCCTTGACATCAATGACAACAATATTTCCAACATGCAGATCCAAAGATAGAGAGGTTGGAAAATAAGGAGATTTGGTCAGAAGTACAAGAGGTTTTGCAAGCACAACATGTTTTATCAAGTGTAAAACAAACTATCAAGAAATAACCACTCAATAACAAGCATGTATCAATTAATATCATTCCAGTTGACAATGACCAACCCTCAAAGGCAGTAAATGAGATAGTGAGATCTATTGCAACAATGGTAGTGAACCTAGATAGCGGTACAATAATAGAGAGATAGATTATCTCATGGAGACTTCTAAGAAATCATAAATACTCGGGAAAAATATAATACCAGAAGACCCAATGGAGAAAGATGAAAGTGAGACATTGCTAGAGTGAATGAGAATAGATTCAAGTTTATAATCAGAAGAAGATTAAGAAGAATGAATTGTTGAGAAGCAGAGAGAGAATAACATAAATGTTATTGGAATGATTCCTAAAAAGTCCATGATTTCAATTACTTGGATTCCAACAATGAGTAAACCCAATAAATGTTAGATAATAAGTTAACACAAGATGTGTGGAGTTGTAAGGAGATATTAGTGACTGAAAATGATATTAATATTTTCACAGAGACAATTCTAAATAAAAAAAAGTCTAAGTAATTGAAGGAAAGACCGTTTTCTCAAGCAAGTCATGAAGGATTAGAACCTACTAGACATCTCACTAAATTATGATCGGGGAACATTTGAAATGGCTATCTTGCAACCAAAAGTCAATAAAACTAAGGGAGAAATCAAGTCTCATGAATATGAGACTACAAAGGTGAAGTTTGATATTGATAAGATGCCAATGGGAGATAAAATTGAATGGAATAAATAAACTAGAAAAATGGTGTCAAGAGATTTAATTCAAGGGTCCACGAATAATGTCAAGAAGTTGACAACAAAGGTGGCCAAATTAGAAAATGAATTGAAACAAGAAAATGTGGTGACTAAATCAAGCTTGTAAATATTCATGATCTAAAACAACGAGTAATTGCTCTTAGAAAAGATCGCAGTAATAAATATGGGGCCAAGTCTTTAATCTAATATAAAGATAAGGAAATCCAACTCTTAAAATCCAAATTTAAAATACTAGCATTTGAACATATTCAAACCAAAGAGTTGGTTGAAACATAGAAGGAAAAAGAGTAGTTATCAGAGCAAGTAACCAAGTTGAAACACCACAATATTAATTGGGACAAACAAGAAATTGAATGCAGCAACTATATCAACACATTTGGCTCTAAAGGCATCTATTCCTGAAGTAGAGATCACAAAAGAAAGAGCAGAGGCAAACTACATATCCAGTTTGAAAAATCAAATCTCTACAATCTCAAAAGAGTTAGCAATAGATGAAGCAAATGCTCATTGGAAAAATTTAAAGATTACATATATTAAAATATAAATTGAAAAAATAAATATAATAATTGATTATTGTCATAAACAACTAGTAGAAAGGATAAAGTTATTGCTAAAGGTACTCAGAGAATTGAGGATTTTAAAAAAACATTAGAAGAAGTTGAAAAAAGAGTCGTTGGAAAGAATTTTCTGATTGGAGAAAAACATATGTTTTGGGATTGAATTATATTGATAATGGAAAAGATTCAAAATCATTTTGATGTTGTACAACAAACTGTAATTTGAGCTCACCTAGTACAAATTGAAATCAACAAAGCATGGGAGATAAAGCTCAAGAGCTCACCTAGTACAAATTGAAATCAACAAAGCATGGGAGATAAAGCTCAAGAGCTCACCTAGTAAAAATTGAAATCAACAAAGCATGGGAGATAAAGCTCAAATAAAAGAGGAGGTAATCAAGCTTTTGAATGGTAGAACTCAATCTGAGTTAGTGACTTTGGGTGTCAAAGATCAATTTTTTTTTAATCATGGCAGCCAATGAAGTTCATACAAAGAAAAACCTGATATGATCAACATGGAACAAGTGCAATGCAATTGGACAATATGCTCAAACCTTCAGGGACAATTTCAAATCATCAATTGAATTAGGATTACCTTCTCCTTGGACAAATGATAATTGGTTTTATAGTGTTGAGGGATACAATGATTCATTGATCAAACAGAGAAACAATACACATCATTTTAGAGATATTATTGGCCCACTCAAGGGAAAATTGACATTTGAAAATATTTCTCTTGATTTTAGGCTTTTGAATAATATTTCAAATTTACATTAGAGTTTACCACTTGCCTTTATTTGTTTATTTACAGAATTAGATATCGCTATAAGAAAAATGTCAAAATTTAAATATCCATAAGGGAGTGACTAGGATTTAAAAGCCAAATTACAAAGCAAGGATCTGATAACAATGTAAGCACCTCAACCCTTTCATAGAAAAAAAATATTTCAGGCATAACATAAGGAAGGATGAACTATTTTTCAGAATTTTGGAGCATCACTCTATTATTCTACTATTTTTTGGAAAACCATTATTTGAAAAAGACAACTAAGGTTCATGAGGATAAAAGAAAAGATAAATAAGAAGATACATCGAAAATTGGGATAGAAGGGGAACTTTCTTCTGTCATCCATATCAATCACTTTGGAGAGAAGATTGTTTTAAATTTTTTGGGTTTTATAGTATTATAAGTTTTCAAAGGATTCATCCCTCTTTTAGTGAGTTCTTTGCAATTAATCATGTATTTCTTTTAAGTCTTTTACTTTTGTTCTACTTGTTTTAAACATTCTCAGAAGAAATTCTTTTGAGATTTATTCTCAAGACTTCTTTTTGTATTTGCCAAAATTTTAATATATCATTACTTACATGCAAGTTTTCACCTATTGATTCTTGAAAGAATGTTGACGATGTTAAAATGTGGAGCTGGAGATGTCTTTATATTCATATTGATAATTTTCAATATTTACTGTTGAGTTGTGTTGAAAAAAAAGATGAATCAGACTTTGCAAGGAAGTTTTACTGAATGTTTATAATTAGTCATATGTTGTATGTATGTATGTTCATATGTTTTATTTTTAGGTATTAAGAAATGCTTATTCTGAATATACTTGATTGCATGTTCTTTTTAAGTTAATATTTTCCTTGAACATCATTATTTTAGAAAACATTATGTTCTTTATCGTATTTTTATTTTTCTTTCAATAATTTTCTAAAAATTGGTTGAATGGGAATATAGTTATCTCATTAAATGAGGAACATTATTAAAAACTCATAATATTTATTTCATAATTTCTCCAATCTTCATACAAACTTTCTTCATAAGTTTGAATTGATTGAGAAATATTAGCTTTCTTCAATCTATTGAAGAAGTCTTAATTAAAATATATTTATTTGAGGGTTACCTCTTCTGGCTACTGTATTTGTTCATTTTAGCTTAAAGAAGGGAGGTTATTTAGCCTCCAAAGGGTACCTTGGCACTATTCCCTAACCAAGAACATCTTGAGAACCAACATCTATTTTGGTGCCATTGTCAGGGAACAAAGGTTTGAAATTATATTCCCTGGGAAATAACAAAATATGTTTTTTTCTTGTTGTTATGAATATATTCTATCATATTCTAATTCAAAGAGATTAGTTACCGCAGGAAATGCACACAACAATATTGGTTCTTCATCATTAGGTAATCATGTTATTGAATACGTTCGTATTTTTTAATCTAATTATTTTGAAAATTATCCCGATTTTAAAACTCCAAAAAGAACTTTTTCATGACCTCCTTTGGATAAAAAATGAACCATTAGTTGATTTATCAACTTCATATCTATCTTTATCTGCTGTTGAAAAATCATCACATGTTCTATAGTATATACTCAACTTCTCCTATTTGCAAACTCATTTCTCCTGAAGCTAAGAATTACATTCTTCAACACCTAATGGCTCAAACAAATGTCCCAAATACACCTAGATTTAACCCATGAGTAGCTTATATATATGGACCCATTAGACTTCCTCAAAATTTGCATGAAATGCCTGAAGATTGTCTAAAAATACCACCAAAATTTGATGGAGAGAGTGAGATATCCGCAGAAGACCATATTGAAACTTTCCAAGATTGCACAGATAATTTATCTATTGAGAATGAAGATGTATATATGAAATTTTTTGTGTATATCCTAGAAGGAGTTGCTAGAAAATGGTTCTAAAATTTTCCTACCAATTCAATTCATTCTTGATTTTGTTTTAGCACTAGCACATGCAAAGGAAATGAGATTCTTCAAGATAATGATTGACACTATCAAGGTTCAAAACCCTTGTGGTAAGTTTGTGATCACTTCAATCAACAATTATTAACTTGGCCATACTGCCATTAAAAATCCTAGAGGAAGAAGGATACAAGCATGTTAAGGATTATCACTTAGTTCAAACCAGGAAACAAGATGTTGCAAATCATGATAGAATCGAGTAAAGTTTACTGAAGTTGGTCCAAGAATGCATGAAGATTTCATTCATTGATGGAATTAACCTAGGACAATATTCCTTACAGGCAGCAAAAATATAAGTAACCTAGGTTCATAGTGTGGGAACTCCACAATTCATAACAACCATGCAAAAACCACCATTAATCTAAAGGTGGATATTTTAGAAATAGATGAGGCTAAAACTAGGAAAAACCAAGAGGTAAATGCCAATATGAGAATTAAGGGAGGAAAGCCTTACCCCACAATGACAACATCAAGGTTGGATGAACTATTCAAGACCATGCTCGATAACTATGTTGATGATGACCCTTTTATCATTTTGGAAACCTTTGAGTATGATATGAAGAAAAAGGATATTAAAAATAAAACTCACAAGCATGAGAAGGTGGATGGAAATTAAACAATGATTGTAACCATAGAAACCATTATTTTAGACACTCATCTCGTAGGACTAGCTACATTGGCCCACCAACATTGCCACTACTTAGGCATCGACATAATCCATTCTGATGGATGACAATAGGAAGATTAAAGAGTGAATTGCTAGCTCAGAGAATCAAATATAGTATTATAAGGCATGGAAATACAACTTGGATGACTTTGTAGCTTTTGCATACATGCAATGGGATCAAGTGATACCCCTACTAAGCCTAAAATTAGGAAAAAATAAGAGGTAGATGCCAAGATGAGAATTAATGGAGGAAAATATTGCCTCACAATGACAACATCATGCTTGAATGAACTATTCAAGAGCGTGTCCGATAGATATGTCAATGATGACCCTTCCATAATTTTGGAAACCTTTAAGTATGATAGGAAGAAAACGATTATTAAAAAGAAAACTCACAAGCATGAGAAGTGGATGGAAATTAAACAATGATTGTAACCATAGAAACCATTATTGTAGACACTCGTCTTGTAGGACTAGCTACATTGGCCCAACAACATTGCCACTGCTTAGGCATCGACGTAATCCATTCTCAAGATGATGGATGAAAACAAGAAGCTTAGAGAGTGCATTGCTATCTTAGAGAATCAAATGGAGTATTATAAGGAAGAAAACCACTACTTGGCAGACTTTGTAGCTTTTGCATACATGTAGCGGGATCAAGTGATACCCCTAATTCATGATTATTATCATCATGTTCATGCATTCATAGAATTCTTAACTGGCATGGAGGTATTTAATTGATAATTAGAGTGGCAAGTGGTATATTTAGAGTAGAAGAAGATACAAGTGAATATGATCATGGAGTGGAAAGATAAGTACAAGCCTATTATGCCAAACATACAACCACTTAACCATAGAAAAACAATGTTGATAGCTTCCACTATGAAACAAGTCAAATTTATTCTCCACGATGCATTAGAACACTTGGATTTCAAGTTGCAAGACAATGATGAATATTTGGCGAAATGATTGACAATGGAGGAACCACATAAACTTCTGATGTTCCAGAATGAGAGTGAGCCTTTACCTCTCAATGATATTGTCGAATTGATGCAGAAATATACAAAGGAGAAGAAATGAGAAGATTCACTGGTTACAAAGATCTCCCAATGAGAGGTAGTCACTTTTGTCCAAAATGCAACTATTGAGTTCTTAATTGATTATGCACAAGGAATTGGTCCAATTTTTTATTGCATAAGTGATAAATTTGACTTCATAAATTCAACCAATTCTAATATAATATTAAATAATGTTTTTGAATTATAATCAACATATGAAAGGATCAAAGGGTAAATGGACAATCAAGAAAGGAAGGTGAATATTCTTATTTTGTAAGTCCTTGATTATTTATGCCTAAATTTGAACATTTTGAAAATATCTTCTTCTTGGCATTGTAATCTATCTTCATAATTTACTAAAGAGGCCACATGTAGCTAGTTTTTTTTATACTCCTCCGTATCAAAGCTTGGTTATGGACTATTCCACCTTTCCTATCTCTCTTGGTGCTTGTGGGTTAGATATTTTTATCATGTACATTATTCTCTTGCTACCTAGTGTATGCTCACTTATCTTTCACATACTAATATATGATTTGAAGCATAGAGGACCTTTATGTATTTTGTAGACTATTCTCAGTTATTGATGGGTGTTCTATATGCACTAAAAACACAGTAAAAACCGTCGATTAAATTGTCAACCCGGGGTAAGTAAACTTAGAGTTGTAGCAAAATATATGCCAAAGGTAGAAGGATGGGTAGGAGTATAGCCTAACTAAGGAAGGTAACTATCTAAGGCTAATCTACTCAAGAAAACCTATCTAATGAACAAACCCTACTAAGCAAATTGAAACTATGTGTCCTAAGTACTTTTGGGCCAAGGATCGATGGATAGTTTCTAAGAAAGCAAGTAAAACCTGATGTAAAGAAAACTAGTTCAACAATAAGCAATAAACAAACTACTTTAAGCATAACAAGCAAATGAAAAAAGAAATCTATTTCAACTTGCCAACCTACATTCAATGAGCAACTACCCTATGAAATCAAATAAATAAACAAGTAAGCAAAGACACCTATCTAACCTATTAAATCAAAATAGACAAGCAAACAAAGACACCTAACTAACCTACTAAAGCAAAAGACAAGTAAGCAAAGGAAACTAACTACTGCAAGTAATCAAAGTAAAACTTATCATTGAACAACTATCTAGCCTAAGAGGCAAGTGGACTAAATGCTTAATGCACAACTATTTCTAATGCACGAAAGGAAATCTAAGAGGCAACTGGACTAAATGCTCAATGCAATGCACAAAATGAAATATATTCTATTGAAAACAAGAAAGACTAACAACTAATTCTTAATCTATGATAAGAAAACTACTATCTAATCTATCAAAGAAAAGTCTATCTATCCTACAACAACAATAAAACTATTTCCTAAGCTATGAAAGCAAGAGAGTATATCTATGAAAGTAGGAAAACTATTATTTAACCTATGACAATTCAAATATAATGCTGGTGGTTGTGTGAATGTCTTCGGTGTCGGATAATATCTCGATGGCACTTGACAACAAAAGACAATTCCAATGGTATAAGCTGAATACTAATCTCAATGGAAAAATGAAAGGTATGGATTAAACAATTCAATGAGAATTTAGCCATGACAAAAATAATGTTAAATACCCTGCATATTCATATATAAACCATCAACAACATAATGAGATCATCATTATTTAACTAAGAAATTTAATTGCATTTTAATTCTAGGAAAGGAAATTACATAAAGGAAACTATGCTACATCTATTCTAACAATTCAAACTGCAGTAAATAAATGCTTAAAAACAGAAATTTAAAACATGACATTAAAAAATAAATGAACAATTATATTAACCAACAACTAGCTAAGCCAATTCTACATAAAAATGAAATAAGCAAGCTATGATTAAAAACTGAAATTGATCCTATCCATCCATCAAATCCTTGTCAAAGAAAGCTCAATTAAAAACTCTGTTCTATCCTAATTAAAACTTTGTTTTTAAATTTAATTCTAATAACATAAAATAAAACACAATCTAATATCTAATTGCACATGGGGTTAGTCTATGAATTTTCAAATTTGTCTCTATCTATCAATCAATGCATATTAACACACGCCTTTATACTAACCTGCAAAAAAAATTTGAAACAGTTAAACTACAACAACAAATTAGATAACAAATAAATGAAGGAACAATTCATGTACATGAAAAGACATCTAAGCTATGAAATGCATAAATAACACAGAGAACATTTACCAGACTATTGGTGCCCCCCCCAGCAGGTCGTGGTCACTTCTCAAACACACACCATGAGCTCAACAAAATGATTTCACCATTAAAACTTGAAAAACACAGTCTTATACAATTTTGACAATTAAAAAAAATGCAAAAACCAAAGAAAACGTTTTTATCTCTATCATCTACTTTGTCTACAGCTCCTTAGCTATTGTATGACCACCACAGTGGTATTTATAAAATTTACAGACCAAGTGGTCGACCACAGGAGGGTCGAACCACTTCTAAAATTGGCAAATTTCATTAAATGATGCCCTAACTGATAAAACGGAGCAAGCCAATAATCACCCTCTTGAACAACTGAAACTGACTTGTTAGAAGCTCAGTAGCTGGAGGGGGAAATCATGAACAAAACCCATGTGCCCGTCACTGGCCGCTAATACCTTAACCGCCAATTCACCCTACGTTTTTGTGCAATATGCAGTGTTGGACAGAGTGCCGGAATGAGTGTCAGATCAAGTGATGGAACTAGAAACGTAGTGCGTTTTTTCCCTGTAACACCAGAAAAATGTGAATTAGCTCTTGGAATTCATAAAACATGATGAATTATACTTGATACAATCATTAAACATGAATTATATGTACCTTATGTTGATCATACCGTTTTATCACAAAATTCTTCAAAAAGCTCCTTTAAAAGATGAAAAACACATATGTACATGTGGCAAAAGTGTATAATAACCGTCATAAAAGTGACATATCTCGAGCCCAACATTACCCCCACACTTAAGATTTTGTAGGTCCCACTGCAAATGAAAATAAATTACCCCTCATGACTAAGCTTGTTGAGGAGGATCAGATTTAGAAGCCTCTCCTTCTTGCTGTGAAGACTTTTCCTTATGCCCCTTGTGTTGCTTCAGTTGTGCTCTGAGGCTGTGGTTGGATTTCAACAATCTTCTTGGATTTTTTCTCCGTTAAATAAATGGCTTGTGCAAATGGTTTTGGAGTCCTTGGAGAGTGGGGTTTGTATGGAGAAATAGTCCTTATATCTGATGTCTTTTTGCTAGTCTTGATTGTCAAGTGAGGGTTTACAAATTGATAAATGAATGCATCCCAAGTTTGCCCATTTTTTTTCAATTCGTCTAAAACAAAAAGTTTGATAAGGCCATGGTGAAAAAGGTTATTGTGGGGGTTGGTTACATTCTTCCTCACTTGAGAAGACATCTTATCCAAGCTCTTTAAAAATTATAAGGGGAAATTCAATTGTTTATTGAACTGAAAGTGAGCTAACAATCGAAAATGAAAGGCTTGAAAATAGAGTATCTACCTTCACTATGTCAATAGGACATGGAAGGCACCATTACAGCAAGATTTGAAAAGGACTATTATCACTAAAATTTCGTTCGCACATGGCGACAAGAAATCAGCACCGTCAAACAGTAATGAATTCATTCATGGCATTGAATTAATTTCATAGCATTCCAAAAAGGTCAAAAACTATACAAAGTAACCAAAAATTGAAGAGCGTTTTACAGCAGTTGGGTGCGCGCGCACATGCGCGGAACATGAACGTACCATGCGCGCATACACGCACGATGCGCGGCTGTTGGCGCAAAAACTCGTGCACCTGCTAAACGACGCATTTATTGAATTGGTCGGCCTCCCAACCACTTATGGATCAGCTCCCAAGATGATTTGACCCTCAAATCTAAGCTAAATCTGAATGGTGGGCTGGTCAAAGACCTAATAAAGCCCTAAAGAGCCTCTTTTCACACTACAAAGGAGTTACATAATCACCCAATGCAATGCTATAAAAATCCATGAAGAAACCTCATTTTCTCAAGGAATTTCATGTAATGTTATGCTGCCTAGATTGTTTTAAGGACTCACTCCTTGGCAATAACACATTGGCACCATTTCATTGAGAAATCCACCTCTCCATTGAGTGGATGTGCTAGGAGTTCTTTCACCATCATTTTCATTTTTCTTGTTGTAAGGAGAGCAAGCTTGTGAGGGTCAAAGAGCCTTCCTTTGGAGGAAGAAGGGACTCATAGTCCCCTTTCTTCATTGTGCTTTGATTTCATCAATAGATCAGCCTAAAAACATTGGTGATATTGGTCTTTTTGTGTTTGTTATTTCTCTACCCATATGCTTATGATTTTAGTTTGTATTAGTTTATTTTTTGCTTATAGTTTTGTTTTTCTTTCTCTAACTCTTTCCTCTACAGCTGTCATGCTCAGCAAGACCCAACTGGGCGTGTAAGCACCTCTTATTTGCTCACCACGGTGACGAAAAGGGTGCGAACAGATTGGAGACCATACTGGGGATAAGGTATCAATTCCTACCTCATTTGGGTTTATTTTTCTCTTCTTTTAGTTTGTTTAACTTGCAGGTGCACAAACCGGCCTCTGCCGACCTGCTAACCAGTCAATTCACAGGAGAATTGAGAGAAATCCATTTGGATTTTCTTTCTCGGCCGTTTGTCACAGGTGCACGGGTATTCCACCCCATAGACGTGCATCATGCACGCATGCACTTTCGTAACAGTCTTTCTCTGCGCGCATGCGCTTTCTGGCTCATTTCTTCTCGCACACCTGCGCTTTGTGCCCGCCTGTCTACACTAGGGGCCGCGCATTTTGAACAAAATTTCACTTTGTAAGTTCTTTGGATGTGGGGGAGGCCATATTCCTTCTTAAATGTGATGTTATGCATGCTCTAAATATTGCACCACACTTAGTCCCCTCACCATATAAAGGGGTTAGTCTAACATACATAAGCACTTAGGAGGATAAAAATCAATTTCCCTTCTTTGCTTTTTGCCATGTGGATGGCTTGTTTTGACTAATAATCTAAGTTGGACAATCATATTTAATCACATCTTAACTCACATTTGGGACTCGAAGTTGAAATAGCAATCCTTGAGTATGCTCTTCTCTCGCGCCTCCAAGCGATCTTGAGAAACAGAAAAAGATTGTGAAAAACAATCTCATCTCTCTTAACAAAGTTTTAAAACCTTTAGGAGAGGACAACGACCCTTTTTGGGACCCCTCTTAATTTCATTTTTCAAACACATTTTAAACTTGTAATGGGCCCATACATGCCCACATGCTACAAATATAGAATAATGGTTGGAATTTTGCTTTCTTAGATCAAAACACTAGGAGAGTTTAAAGGTTTGTAACGGGCCCATACATGCCCACATGTTCAATCTAGGATAGTTTCATGATTTTTCTAGATTACATCATCATAGGGAGTTAAAGGATAGTAACGGACCCACATGTCCACATGCTAGCTTCCTAGGGCTTTAGAATTCCGCAAGGTTGTACCAAAGACATCTAGCTAATTAGGTAATCAAACTCTTGTAAGGACCAAGCGAAGTCCACATGCAGCAAGGTGACATCTAAATAACTAAAATTGGCACACTTTCACTCACACACAAAAGTCACTTCTCATTCACATAGCCTCTTCTTGAAACGTGGAGGTCTAAGTAAGTTTCCTTCAAAGGGATTCCGAAAACACCCCATCTTTTCTTGACAGGACTATCCACTCCCATTTTTAATCAAACGAGGTTGGTTCTCACCCCCAGCCTCACAAAACAACATCATCTAAAATATTTCTAAAAACTCACTAAGTTTTCCTCCACAGGAGGTGCCAAAAGAAATTTTCTAGTCTAGGTAGGATTTCGGGGATATGCATCCAAATAACTCCCCATTATCTGGTTTTCACATTGATAAAACATAGAGGTTGTCAAATAGGAATCTTCAAATCCTCCAAGTCAAGTGTTCCAATCACCATAAGGCAGGGAGATACCCGTGAAGGGTTGAAGGCCGAGGTCCGGTTGTTCTGTGCGTCCCCCCTTGAGGCACCCACCTCTTGGATGGGATCCAGCCCGTGACCCATTTCTTAGGCCGAAAATCTAAATGACGCACTTTGACCGAGGTACCTAGTGACCAACTTTAGGACATCTACCGAGGTGGAAATTGTGGGATGCAATTGCACCTTGATTGGATTTTGTGTGGCTATTGGGAAGTATCGCCAGCTCTTTCCGGATATGCCCCCTTTACCCCTCATTATAACCAATTGTTTCATCCTTCACTAGTTTCTCTTCCAGTGACTTCAGACCCCACTGTTGAGTACTATTGGAAGGTCCAGTGCTATTTGAGAGGAAGGACATTACGTCTTCTAGGACACAAGTATTTGCTTCTTTTGATTTCCCCACGCGGACAAAATCCTCTTACCCACATATATGCTTCTTTCTCATTTATGTATGATGCACATCTGATTACAGTTTGACTTTGATATATATATTGTGTAAACAGTCATAGCAAAGAATCTTGTTTCTATATTTCTCTCACCACTTTTTGCACACATTCACACAACTAGTCTGACATCATAGGGGAACCACAGAACCCCTGTCGTTCACGACGCTTGCTCAAATTCCCACCTATCTTAGGGGGAGTATCTGGTCTTACCCGCTCATCGATACCTCCTTCACACACTCCTATGAGTGCTACTATCTTAGGATCAGCTCTGCTTGGTTATACACTACTTGGGTCCACTTCCCAAGGTCATCCATTCACTCGCTCTCCTTTGCACAGAAGTGGGGGACCCACTTCCTCTCAAGGAGGGAGCACCAACCCACCTAGTCCCCATCAAGGGTCAAGTTCACAACACACTATGGATGGAGCTAACCCTCCCACCCCACTACAGATGCCATATTTGGCTTCTCTCAACATATCGGATCTCACCAAACTCACCAATGATCCTATATTACATTACGCCACATGGCCTGCAATGCCAACAAAACTCCCTTCAGACATACCAAAGTTTGAAGGAAAGGCAGGAGATGACCCCACCAACCATGTCATGACCTTTCATCTATGGTGTTCTTCCAATAGCATTATGGATGATTCCATCAGACTGTGATTATTTCAATGCACACTTACAGGCCCATCGGCCAAATGGTATGTTGAAGAAAAATCAGGGTCCGATGGGACCTTTGAGTCCTTGGCCAAAGAATTCTTGACCTTCTTCCAATTACCCATCCGCCACGACAATGGTATAGAACTACTGTCTAACTTCAAACAAACCTCAGCCACCCACATCGCTGACCACATTCATGAGTGGCGTATGCGACGTAGTTTGTGTAAAGCAGAAACTACCAAGCAACAATGTCTCGACTGGTTTCTTAGATCACTTGTCTCTCTCCTTGGAAAGGATGTAGCTTCCACCTTCCCTCAATCTGAAGAGGAAGCCAGCAGTAAGGCCCAACAATATGACCTCATCTATGGACAGTCAGGGTACTTATACACAGTACTTCCTGATCTTCCAAAACCTGTGCCATTTGGCCAAGACAAACCTGGGATGTCTCACTCAGTAGACAGACTAATAGGTGCCACCACACACCATGGTCCACAACCCCAACCACCACTGATGTATGGAACACCTCAATACCCACCGACATATGGGAGCACTCCTTATTACCCCCCACCCCCTTATCAACAGCCATACCCTGTTGCTATACCTCCACCAATAAGTGGACCACCACCGACACCTCCCATACATCCACCTATTCCCACAAACAGTGGTACTCCCTCAACATCATCTTATAGTACTAATGAAAGCACTACACATTCCTATGTACCTTATGGATTGGTACCACCACAAAATCCATACTTCCCGTTTCCTGGTCCTCCACAACCCATGGCTCCCCCACACCCACATGCGGGGGTAAATTTTGTTCAACCTTCTGCTGCTCAACAATACCAAAATTTTGAACAGTTGAACACAACCAATACAACCCATCCATCGAACAATGCCAAGAAGAAAGGATGGAACATGAATAACAACAACCCTGGTCAAGGTGGGAATCAAACCCCACAGCACCAACCCACTGGGGGCAACTAGAACCAAGGGAACCAAAACCCCCAAGGGGGAAATACCAACAAACGCCAAGGGCGGAATAATGTTAAAACCATCTTCCCTTGTGCCCTTTGTGGTGAGTTCGGTCATTACACTCACCATTGCCCCCAGATCGCTGATTTCAAACGGTTGAAAGAATCTGAGAGCCTTCCCCCTTCTCCTGCACAACCTGCCCCTTAGCAGGCACCGTAACAATACGCGCAACAACCCCCTCCCGCTGTGCTGCAAAATCCTATCCCACATCAAGGTGTGATAAAAACCCAATAGGACACGCAACATCCCCCACCTCAGGTAGGTCAATACCACAACCCCAAAAATCCAGCAGAGCGCACAATTCTCCTCACCAGTGAGGAAGAAATTCTTCTGCAAACGCGTAACCGTCAGTATCATACACCCGCTGAGTCTACTCCCATCCCTCTAAAGACAAACCCTACACCAACGGGACCCCCGTTGGTGATCCCTCGCCCTTCCGCCGAACCACCACTTCACATCCCTCGCATCCCCTTGCGCAGGAATGTTCACAACCCACAGGCTAGGGAAGCTCATAACTATAGTTTGGTAGATGACTTAGCACAATCCCTGGCTGCCATTTCAGTATTGGAAGTCCTCTAGACTTTCCCTACTCAGTGGAAATCACTACTTTCCGCCTTGGGGGCAGTCGACCCTACAGATACTCGACTCGTCACCTTTGATCTCGACAACAACGAACCTCGTCTTCCCACCCTGGTCGCTATTCAAATACCAGTAAAAATATGGAACATCACCATTCATCGGTGTATCATCGATGAAGGTGCATCTACATGCATCATGTCCAAAACAGTATGGCAGAAGCTTGGTTCTCTGGAACTCATACCCTCCACCATCACATTACGAGCTTATGACGGACGACCATCATCTCCTGAAGGGCTCTTCCAAAATGTCCCTGTTGAACTCGGGGGAAAAACTTTTCTCATTGACATCAAAGTTATCGACGCTCCACTCGATTACAATATCTTGTTCAGATGTAGCTACATGTATGCTATGAAGGCAGTGGCATCTTCCATCTTTCGGACAATCATGTTCCCCCACAACGGGAAGATCGTAACCATCGACCAAGTCTCACATTATGAGCCTAACCCCTCTGCCAATCTCGATAACATTCTTCCTCTCATTCACACCAACCAAGACGCATATCCACTCGTTGAGATGGGTCCTAGGATTTTTAAAGACCCATCCTTGTTAGGGACATACCATGGAGCACCACCACTCCTTCGTCCTGCTAATCAAGTATGCATCATCTCATCTAACGGAACTCACACAGAGGATGCTAGTCCTCCTCAGGAGGCTTCAGTCATTCCTGATGTCTCAACAGTCACAGAAAAACTCCTGCCAGAGCCTCCTGCGCACTCATCGACCCCAACCGTCCACGAATCCACATCCCCTCAGGGGCATAGTCCCATTTGGGAAACAGTTCCCCAACCCCTCACTCAAATTCCCTTCTTTTACCCTCCACCTGGTATAGAATCTTTCTAGGTAGCCGCAATGCTCACACTACCCAATATGGTGTTAGCAATCCCAGTGTGGTATTTACATCCACCTGAGATGGTCCCTCGCCTATCCCTTCCCCCACAGGAAGGCCTCCCCATGACGATTCCTGTCCTTACCCCCACTACCCCCATACTCCCTAACCCCCCTACTACAACTAGGGGTAGGAGAAAGAAGAAGGATCCCACCACTCCACTTCCTCCATGCATCCCACCACCTTGCACACTATGTGAGAAAGAGGGCCACCAAACCAACAATTGTCCATCCCTACCTGAATTACGGAATTTGATCCCCCTCAATCCAACTCCCACGACACCCGCCACTACTGCTAGTCCCCCCACTACCACCCAACCTTCTAGTAGTAAAGGGTTGAGGACCAAATACGCTTGTGCTATCTGTTTAGAGTATGGCCATTACACCCATCATTTCCCAGCACTGCCATGCTTTCGGCAGACATTAGCGGCAGTACGTCAGAACTTCCAGAACAACCCACGCCCTGCTACGTCCTCTCCAACAAATATCACTGACATTCGTTATGTCACCACTTCATTCAATGAACGGATGAGATTCCCTTGCTCTCTCTGCGATTCATTAAATCATTTTACATACCAGTGTCCTATGATCCTAGAATATAGGCAACGCCATTTGGCTCTGCTTCCCCAACCCGCAGAGATGACCTTACCTCGCCACTAACGGATCTTCATGTCATTTCTCTCGAGCCCAAGGCACTCCCAACGCCTCCATGGTTCTTCAATGACATCTCTGAGGATTTACCCCGCAACCCCCCCAACTCTCCTACTCATTCTCCCACGGACACTCTTCACCCAACCACCACGGGTACCCCTCAGTACTTCAACATATGGTTTATATCGAGTGAACCCTCACCATCTCCTAACATTGCTCCCTTTGCTTCTCCATCAGGGGGCAACCACGCTGTCACCGAGATCACTCCTCACGACCCCTTGTATTCCCGACATTTTCAATGTGACAAGGAAATACTTGAATAGATAAATTACCCAAACTCGCCCTGGGATGCGCTACATCACCGCACACTCTTCTCTACACAGGCAACCCTCATGCCTCCCAACCAAAACCCCCTTTACGTAGTCAAAACCAAATATTTTATCCCATCTGGGCCTATCGATTGGTTCAACAATCCCATTCTTGCCCCTGACACTTTTGAAGAAGGTAATATGGCCAACATTTCCCCCACCATCAAAATCGACATTTCCATTAAAAATGGCATCGTCGAAGAAATCATCATTGGAGCTGCTTGCACTCCTCAGGAAATTGCCGCATATAAAGCCCTCTTCCAGGAATATAGAGATATTTTCGCCTGGTCATACACAGAAATGCCTGGCCTCGACCCATCTATTGTCGAGCATCGCATCGACACCTGGCCTGACATCACACCAGTTCACCAGAAACAATGACCGCTACACCCATCCAAAGCCGTGGCTATCAAAGCCAAAATTGACAAATTACGTACGGCCGGGTTTATTTACCCCATCGCTTACACTTCATGGGTTTCCAACCCTATACCCATCGACAAAAAATAGGGCACTATCCGCATTTGCATAGACTTTCACGATCTCAATAACGCATGTCCCAAAGACAACTTTCCAATGCCTTTCATCGATCAAATTATCGACGACTGCGCCGACCACGAGGCTCTCTCCTTTATGGACAGATTCTCTGGCTATAACCAAATCCAAATCCACCCAACCGATCAGTATAAAACCGCATTCATTACCCCATGGGGTACCTTTGCTTATCATTTCATGCCTTTCGGCTTAAAAAATGTCGGCGTAACTTTCCAGCGGGCAATGACATACATCTTTCACGATCTGGCTGAGATCATCCTCGCCTACTTGGACGACCTCACAGCTCGCTCCAAGCAATGCACCCAACATCTCAATGATTTACGCATCATCTTTCAACTGTGTCGCCAGTACAACATCTGATTGAACCCTCTCAAGTGTGTGTTCTGTGTCACCGCAGGGCACCTCCTCGGTTTTATTGTTTCCCAAAGTGGTATTACCGTGGACCCCCTCAAAGTCAAATCTATCACCGAAATTCCACCTCCTCGGAATTTATGACAACTTCAGAGTCTACAGGGCAAAGCTAACTTTCTTAGACGCTTTGTTCCTAATTATGCCATACGTGCACACGATTTCCTTTGCTTACTACGTCATGACATCCCTTTTCACTGGGATGACTACACCCAACAGTCATTTGACGATCTTAAAACAACACTTTCAAATGCACCTCTAATTAGTGCACCTGACTATAATCGCGACTACATCCTCTACGTATCAGCATCAACTGTATCAGTAGCCGGCGTCCTTGTCCAGCTCGGAGATGAAAATCGTGAACACGTCATTTACTACGTTAGTAATAACCTCTCAGGACCACCCTTGAAGTATAAAAACGAAGATAAACTTGCTCTTGCAATTGTCCTTGCAGTCCAAAAACTGCGCCATTACATTCTGCTTCGCACCACAAAAGTCGTCGCAGATTCCAACCCTATGCAATACTTTCTCAGTCGTCGCCAAGTTAACGACAAATTCGCTCAATGGATCATTATCCTTCATGAGTACGACCTCAATTTCTCAACACCTAAGAGTAAGAAGGCCCTCGTTCTTTCCGAACTTGTCACGGCCCTCCCTTCTGACACACCCAGTGCCCCCATCAACACCGAATTTCCTGACGAACACCTCTTTTACATCTCTTCAGATGATCCTTGGTATGGCGACCTTCTCGTCTACCTACGAACTCAAAATTTCGGTAATCACCTATCACGAGATGATCATTGGCGTATTCGCCATCAGGCCCCCCGCTATCTCCTCATCGGAGACATCCTATACTGGTGGGGCGTCGACACCATTCTTCGTCGATGTCTGACTATCGATGAGGCCGAAAGAGTCTTAAACGACTGCCACAATGGCGTATGTGGGGGCCATCTTTTGGGTATATCCACTACTCAAAAGATTATCCGGGCCGGTTACTTTTGGCCTACCCTATTTCACGATTGCATTCATGCCGTGAAATGATATGAGCAATGTCAGCTCTATGCCAACAAAGCCTGAGCTCCCCCCGCTCTTCTTCACCCTGTCATTACTGCGGGCCCTTTTTGCAAATGGGGCATCGACTTTATGACTTGTAATCCCACCTCCAGCAATGGTCACAAATACATTGTTGTTGTTGTTGATTACTTTACCAAATGGGCCGAAGCTATGCCCACTTTCAACGACACCGCTGACACTGTAGCATGTTTTTTTTTTAACCACGTCATATCCCATTTTGGAGTACCACTCCAACTTGTTTCCAACCATGGGAAAAACTTCGAGAATGAGATCTTCGTCGAACTCTCATCTTGGTTAGGCTTCTCTCACGAGTTTGCCTCACCATATTACCCTCAATCAAACAGATAAGTCGAGGCAGTGAACAAAGTCCTCAAGACCATGTTACAACGCACAGTTAATAAACATAAAACCAATTGGCATCATATGTTATTTTCTGCGCTATGGGCTTATCGAACGGCAGTAAAGATCGCTACAGGTTTCACGCCATTTCATTTAGTCCATGGGGTCGAGGAAACTCTTCCCATCGAGTGTGAAATTCCCACCCTACGCACCGCAATTGAGATTTTACCTAACACTGCTCCAATGGAGCAGCGCTTGCTGAACTTGGAGTCTCTGGATGAAGATCGTCGATCTTCCTTACAGAACAACGAGGCAGCTAAAAAATGATCCAAGGCTACCTTTGATCGCCATGTCAACCTTCGCTCATTCCGTGAAGGCGACCTCGTCCTGGCTTATGATATCGCTCATGATACCTTTGGCCACGGCAAGTTAGAATCACTTTGGCATGGCCCTTACATTATCCAACATTGCCTCACCAAAGGCGCATACATCCTGGCCTCTCCTGAAGGCCTCTCTCTCAAAGAACCCGTCAACGGGTTGTATCTCAAGAAATTTTATGCTTAAAAGTAGTCATTCTACTTTAGGTTATTTCTTTTCTAGTGTTTTTAATATTTTTTCTCCTCTCCTCTCATCTAAACTATCCTTTGTGCTATTGACAGATGCTTCCTCCACCAACTTACCACATCGGTTATGTCGACGGTGCCAGCCGTTGGACACAAAATCTCGCTTCGACTGCTTGGGCTCTCTACACCCCATCACATGAAATGCTACATTCAAGCGGCATATGTTTGGGACCAACAACCAACAACCAAGCCGAATACACTGCAGTCATTGGCCTCCTGGCCGACGCCCAGTGTCATCATATTCATCACCTTAGCATCTTCCTCGACTCTCAACTAGTTGTTCTCTAGCTCAACAATGTATACCGTGTACGCGATCCGTGCCTCTTTCGCAAATACCTACAGGTTAAACTGTCATCTCGATATTTTGATTCCATTACATTTACACATATTCCAAGACAATTGAATCAAACAACAGATCACCTAGTTAACATAGTGTTAGATTGGCATATATCACATCAAGCTACACATACATAAACATCTCACACATCCTGTCACAACATATATATAGAATAGACATCAACAAAAACATCAACAAAAACATGTAGACAACATCAGGATCTCAAAATATGTATACTCATGTATATATAAAAGGCCCATTGGGCCATCTGAATGTTTACATACAAAAATACATGTATCTACAGGCCAATGCAGCACCTCGGTACAAAAACCAACTCACCAACCTATAAACAACAAAAGTGTGCATCATACATCAATCATGGTGCCTCTATCACACCCCCACCTGCTCCTCCCTCAGGAGGAGGTGGTGGCTCGGGCGCAGCATCAACACCCTCTCCAAAAACTAGGCTACCAGGATAGACCCAACATCAAACTCTCTTGTACCTGTGGACCGACAACGGTCCAACTGCGCTATCATCCGCGCATGTAGCGTCAGTCCCCACGCGAACTGCTCACCGCCCACCACTCTCTCCAGCACTAGCAGCTGGCCACCACTAATACGTTGGGTTGCAAGTGACCCATATACATGAACAATCATCGCCGCTATGCAACGATGAGCCAGGGAGTCTATAGCACTAATGCTCACCACAGTCCCCGACATGAAGTTCTCACCTGAGCAGTATCATTGGCCGATCGTCACAAGGGATGTCTCCCTCAGTAGCACAGGCTCTACCGGTAGGGGCGTTCCCCGAAAGGGGAGCCCCGTCAGAAAATATACATCCTCCACCGCAGTGAAGGGGATATGCTCTCCTTGCACGAGGAAGCAGTGTAGCTCCAGACTCCACATCTGGAGCAGGAACTGTAGTAAATACTTCTGTGCCCGTATCAACGGGCACTCAAAGAACTTTAGCAACCCACAGGTTGCTAAAGTCTCTCTCACCCCAGGCTCCTCAATAGCCACAACATCTCGCAACTGGGCCCAGTCTCGCTCTCGCCACCGCACTGGCATCGTCACTGCTGGCCACCTGCAACCAACACAGAGTCCTATATTAGCTCAAATAATCATCAACAACATCAAACATAATCGTTTATTTTACCCTTCAACCTTGCCTCTTAGGCGCAGTTTTTGTTCCCACAGGCGCGCACCCATGTGCACCTGTTCATTGCACAGGCGCACATATATGCGCGCCTGTACACTGAACAGGTGCGCATCAGTGTGCACCTATTCAATTCACAGGCGCTCCCTTACGTGCGCCTATTCATTTTACAGATGCGCATCGGTGCACGCCTGTCAAACCTATAGGCGCGCACTGATGCGCGCCTGTTCAACTCACAGGCGCGCCCCTCAGGCGCGCCTTAAAATCCCCCTACCGTGCACACATGCGCATATGTTCGGTTTACAGGCGTGCACGTATGCGCGCCTTTCACCGAATCGCCCGTGCATGTGGGCCCCACACCCCCTAAATACCCTTGTACGGCCTTCCGTACAAACCCTGCCCAAAAATTGAAAACCTATTTCTATGCAGGATGATCAGACCACTAACCTGATACTCGCAGAACATCGATCGGATACCTCATCCTCCCCGAATCTCCAAATCTCCTTTGAAATCTGCTCGTCCAGTCACTGTTGCAGTAGGTACAAATGAGGTGGCAATGTGGGCCCTACAACTATATATAGGCCTTTTGCCAAACTTCCACTCACCATTCCGGGAGCCCAAGGTGTCCATTTTTCAAATCGTCTTCAGCCACGGGATCAATATCCCGCCACCTACATCATAGCTGTCCCTGGGTCACTTTTCATCTCGAGCCCCCGGGGCGCCTTTTTTTTTTCATATCATGGTCAGGTACACACGCGCATTGTCACATTTATCAAATACATGCTCATATATTAATTCTCTTTAGATATTGTTCACTTTGGGTATTTCATTGTTATGTGCGCAGGTACTTGCTCATCGGTCATCGACATCATCCCTTCAGGTATATATTCAACACTGGCATGTAGTCTCTCCCGCTATATTGCATTTACATTTCTAGTCACACCCACTGATATTGGCCTTTAGGATCCTCATTCCCAGCTCTACAGTACCCACACCTCCATTTGCATCTTCGGTACTGTTACCCAGTAGCATTCTTACCCACATGAGTTGTCCCATTCATAACACCTTTTGGCACTTTTTGACACTGATGCTGTTCTTCATTACCCTTTAGAAATGGGAGTCCCGATAGTCTTTCATCATGTCGTGAATCAGCCACATATTCCTTCTCCTCATTTTGCTAGCTTTCCCACATGGACTCCCAGATTATCTCTTTACGGTTCTATTCTTTTTTACCTGCACCTCCGCAATCTCATGATCCCTCCATTTCATCCACAATCTGTTTGCCCATCTGCGAACCTATCCTCATTTCGCCTACCTCATACAAAAACTCACCAATGGGGCCCCCACCCTTCATCAGTTTTCCAAGAAAATTCTTCCCTCCCCGGGGCACTCATTTCACACTGGGGCACCCGTTTCTGTATTTGTACATTTCTCCCCAAAAATTATTCATTATTTATTGTACAAATGACTTTATTTCCAGTCATTACATTTTCTTTTGTCGTCACCGTTGGCGACCTACTTCCTTTTTGGCCACACGCAACCCATGTCACCCTTTGTTGGAGTTTTACTTATCATCTACCCTCACCGGCATCGTTCATATAATCAGAGTACCCCACAGATCACTTACCTCTACCCTCTGAATTTGTTCACCTTGTCCCGCCTCTGGCACAACATATCACCAGTCTTGTCGTCCCCCTGACACTCGACCTTGTTACATGGTTGCAGCCAATTTTTATCTCATACATCCTCCCACCAAGGGCAGTCTTGAGTCTTCCCACTTCTTGACTTCGTCCATGTATCTCTGCCACTTCCTCACCTCAGTAGATTCCACAAAGCCCTTTGCTTCTGGGAGTCGCGTTCCCCTTTCGTCGACATCAACACAATTTTCCAGAAGGGCGATAGTATCTTGATCCTCATTCTCCATTCAATGAGAGATCTAGGATGGCACAGGGTGGAACACCATTGCTCCCTGCTGTCGTTGGCCCCCATAAAATTCGACGCCAACACTTTCTCGTGTTATGGTGGTTCTTACTTTGCGACTAGTGAAGTTATTTTTATCATTTGCCGAAGACCTTTGAACTTGGCAGGGCCATCAATGCCCGCATCATCATCGTTGCTTATTACTGCGATCATTGCCTATTGTTCAGAGTATGTTCCTTTGTAGAATTGTCTTCTGCCTTTCTCATTACCGCCCCCAAGGGTGCTGCAGTTGTCTACACCAACACTTCAATCATCTTTTTTCAGAGTTACATAACACGAGCATGGGGCATGCCCACCTCGTTTGTACACAGTTTTCTATTTTTTGCACAACTCTCAGAAGGTCGGGTCCTACCGGTTCCTTTTTTCTCCAACGGATCGCTCTGAATGATCCCACTATTGCTCTCTCTTACAACAACATTCTCAGTAGAAGAAACATTGATGGATTTCAGCTATACGTATGCTCCTAACCTCATCCATCAGGGGGCATCTGTTATCACTGAAATTTCGTCTGCACATGGCGACAAGAACTCAGCATCGTCAAACAGTAATGAAGTCATTCATGGCACTGAATTAATTTCACAGCATTCCAAAAGGGTCAAAAACTATACAAAGTAACCAAAAATTGAAGAGCGCTTTACAGCAGTTGGGTGCGCGTGCACATGCGCGGAACAGGAACGTACCATGCGCGCATACGCGCACAATGTGCAGCTGTTGGCGCAAAAACCCGCGCACCTGCTAAACGACGCATTTATTGAATTGGTCGGCCTCCCAACCACTTATGGATCAGCTCCCAAG
>CBVK0100228126.1:0-25832 GCA_900067695.1 Picea abies | reverse complement strand
AAGGGGAAACGTTTGAAAAAGTGGCCCCTTCCAAATAGTTGGTATGTAGGACAAATGCAATATATAAAAAAATACAAAATATATAGATTTATAAGGAAAATGTTATATTTTTTAAACTTGAAGAGAAATGAAATATACAAAATTCAAAATATATATGAATATATAACTTTTTTTAATAACATATTATTTTGTAAGAAAATAAGAATAATATATATAATGACATTTTAAAGGGAAACTCAGGTCTGTATTAATTTTCATAAATGATTACATGTTTCAAAGTTTTATGGTTTGGTGGTTTTGACTAATGCAAATTCCATATTTGTATCCATAATATAACTTATGAAAATACTATAATTATGTTAATTTTGAAATGCTAGGAACTCTTAAGTTTGTTGAATTCTAAATAGAATATGAAATTTAATTTTTCCATATGAAGTGTGATGAGGTCATTATTGTTCTCAAATATTGTCAAACAATTAATGGTAATGTTAACAAATTTAAGTAAAATGATGGAAAAGGTAAAATAAAATGGGATATCAACTTTTGCTTTAAAAATTTAATATTATCATTAATTATCAAAATGCCAAAATACTCACAAATCAATATCCTATCTTTATTTGTTTTTAAAAGATCATTAACATAGATAAAAAGTTATTTTCCTATAAATCCAATGCCCTTTACACCCCTTATAAGTACTTAAATAAACTTAAAAACATTAAAAAAAAAACAAATACTTAAATAAACTTAAAAACATTAAAAAAAAACACCCAAAGCATTAGTGAAAATCATTGAAATGCCTTATAAATATCATCAACCATACTATACAATGCCATACAATGGAATAAAAACATTGTATAATATAGTCAATAACATTTCCAAAACGTTTTGTACATGTTTTGGATCATAGCATACAATGTTTGTTTCCAAATATAGAAACATTGTATAATATAGTCATTAACATTTCCAATTTCCAAAGCTTTTTTACATCTTTTGGATTATTGAAACATTTTGGATATTAAGACAGTGTCAAAGTAGATATTTCTTGCAACTTAAAAATAACCCTAACATCCTTTAAAATTAAAAAAAAAAAATAGGAAAAACTGTATTCTCATTTTGGCAACGGCTAAGGGCCCATAGCCTTCTAATAATATCTGCAAAAGTTTCTTCGGACGATGATCGTCTCTAAAATTCTAATGAAATGTGTTTTTAAAATATTAGGAAAGTTTAATAACTACGTTGTTGTAATTTAAATTTAAAATTTTAATAATTAAAATTTTATAATTTCTCCATATTAAATTTAATTTATTTATTGTAATAATTTTGCATTGAAAAATTGAAATTCATTTTACAATTTAATATAAGGAGATGAGTATGTATCTATGACATATAATATAATATTTAAAAGTAAATAAAACAAATAATATGTTCATCTATGTTATTATAGATTAATGTTATTATAGATTAGATGATATTCTTTGGAAAAGTTTAATTAGAAAAGTGTCATGATATGAAATGTTTTTCATACTTATGGAAGCTAGAGGTTATAGTGGTAGCCGTATAAAAAAAAATTATATAGATTAGATGACTAATATTATTATAAATCCAAATATAAAAAAAGAATATGAAATATTTGTGTGTATATATACACTCACATTATTTTATATTTATTTTATTTTTTAATATATTCAAAGATAAGATGGATCTATGTTGATTCAATCCTCAATCCATGACATATGAAATATTTTTAATATCATTGAACTATGTTGGTATTTAGTTATATTGTTTTTACAATAAGGATTGTTTTAGTATTAGAAAAAATTTCACAACTATACTTGGACAACATTCATAAAAAAAAATAGTAGAGTTGGATTAGTAATTAGATACAAGAGAAAAATATCCTATATGCTATTATGTTTGATAGTCCACACAAACTTTATAGATATAGCTTAAAATAGATCAATTTTTTTAAAAATGTATTCCTATAACACACAAATTAAGGCCAATTTAGGGATTTCGTAGTTGATTCCACCTAAGTTCCTAGGCCACTAACATCACCTTGTAAGTTCCAATAAAGTATCAATTTCTAGAAAGTACTATAGAGTCTTTGTTCGCCACGGAGGGAACAAATTTGTCATAGACAACAAATAGTTTGTGTGCATGTGGAAGGGTTAATGAAGGCTAAGGTGTGCACCACTAGATTTGTGAGGGATTCTAGAGAAACCTTCAGTTCCAACTTTTCCCCCTTGATGATAACTAAGGTTATTGTAGATTCCTTCTCCTAATCCCAGAGGCCCAAGATATGTCTACCCTCCTCTAGGGAATTATTGTCCCTGACTATATATACTTCCTTCTTCTAATGTATAATGGTATTCTTCTATTTTTCCAATTCTAAGGCTCAATTGGTGGCCATGCCCATAATTGATGGAGTTTGATTTTCACATTGGTGGAGACCCTTCAATATAATTTATATTTAACCTAGAAAGGAACAACAATAGAAAAATTGAGCTATTGCTTTCTTGCTCTCATTGTTGAAGACCTGATCTGTACTCCATATTAAGAATGACTAATTACAAATAAATGAGACTACTCCCTTGGATACTGCAACCACTCAACTTTAATCTAGAGGTCTAACCAAATTATAAACCAATTCATGAGAAAAATATCCCACGTTCCTCATATATTTCATATTAACTACCAAGCCCACACAATTTCTATGGTAGACATGAAAAACAATAAAATACAAATAACTTATTGGAGCTCTCATGTGATGCAAGAGTATTTCACCTTCAAAATCAATATTGTTGATTTGACCTAGGGATCTTTACATTTACTAAGGGAGCGGGTTCCCTAAACATCAAATTAATGTAAATTCGCATGTTTTAGTGGGATTATAGAAGGATATGATTTATTTTTCCCTATTTAAAGCATAAGAGCTTAATTGAGCAATTAGTTGATTTTAGATAGATTATCCTAAGTATGGAGGATCTGATTCCATTTGATCCTTATCAATTTTAAAGTATGAGAGTGTTATTATGGTTGTTAGTTGCACAATCTTAGGGACTTGTTGATGGGATAGAAGTTAACCTTCCATGCTTAAAATTGTAATCCTACGGGAAATCAAGTGTGTGTGTAGAGACAGAGTGAGGAGGAGGTAGAGAGCAGTGTGTAAGGAGCTGAGTGTGGCCAAAAGGCCGAACAGAGGCCAATTAAATGTAAATCAGGATAGGAAGATGAGAAGGCCTTATGTAAATTGTGTACAGATTCACCAATAGAATCTTTGTGTGTTTATTTTATGTCTCGGTGTATCACTAAACAATCTCTTGAGTTAGTGTTTGTATGGGTTTCAAGATTTATTGTTTGCATCTAGAGTTGAGTGTTACAGGTTTGGGTGCATAGAAGAAGATACAGTAGTCATTGATCATTGATCATTGGAAGGATCAACGATCCAAATCACATCTAATTATACCATGAAGGAGAGACCACATGTAACCATAGGATCACCCCACAATTAAGTCCTGACCATTGGATCGGAGTTAGAAGGACTTCGTAGAAGTCTTGATAGTCCAGTGGTGAGAATAATATATGGCCATCCATTGCTGAGCCAGATTGACGGCCGACAGCGTATCGAGAGTTAAAAGACACAAGGAAATTAAGGTAGAATCACAATCATTAGATCTAGATCCAGGTCGATGGTTCTTGTTATAGAATACTACAAGCAACAAAGGTTTTAAGGTATTAGAGAGCCTAAAATTATCGAGATCTCGATAACAAAAAACATTACGATGACATATGCAGCCACTCAGAGAATGACATGTGACCAATTCAGGAAGTGACACATGTCAATGTCCAATTAGAAACTTCCACGCACGAAACTCATTAATTTAGGTGACACGTGGAAAGTCTACGTAGGAAACCCTAGGTGAACCCTGGTAGTTGTTCATCGGAGATCAATGATGGAGGTTCAACTGGATAAATCTTGATCAATGGTTCTCCTTATGGTGGATCGCGGCCATCAAGATTTTTTGGTTGATAATAAGTGTTGTAAGTCTTGATGTCCCAATGACAAGATATGTCATGTTGAAATAAAGGCATCCACTACGGGGGTGCCACATGGAAGAAAGGTTTCAAAGTGCTCAGGGTTCCGTGTTGACCCACATCGCTAGTTTGAAATATAATTAGAGGATAATAAACAGTCCATATTGGATCCGCGATATGGATTGATGGTGATTCATCGTTGAATGATATTGCAGAGGAAGAGATCCTGACCATTGATCAAGAGTGGGATAAATGGTCCAGCTCATTTTGGACCGCGGTTGTTGGCGCAAGCTTATTTTGGGGAGAAAAAACAATTTTGGAAAGCACTCCAAATATGGAGGAACGGAGGAAAAATAGGTATGATGTTCAGCCAACTAAGTAATAAGAGATGGTAGAGGAAAAGAGAGAAAGAGCTACTATTAGCAAGAGGCATATTATAGAGGGAGAATCTCTTGGTATAGCATTAGAATAAGAAACATGAAGGTTGACTACTGCAAGAAGTGCACCAATCACAAGTGAATTCTGAACCAGAAACCAATAAACACATAACAAGTATAATCAATGTGAGAAGGAGCACCAACAAGATGAATTCCTTCTATTACTTAAGGACTATTACTAGCAACAAAAACACATTCATGGAATATGAAACAAAGGAAAACACATTGAACATCAAGAGAATGATGAATCTCGGCTATCTAAGAAAACCTTATATGCTTATATTAAACATTCATAAGAAATTACAAAGTTCTCCTGCTACGAGGGAAGGCCCCTCTCCGATAATTCCAACCTTTTATTTATCTTTTTATCAGTATATATATAGATAAATTACATATGAGACCCAAAAAGATTAATCTTCTCCAAGATTCCAAAAATAGACATTGGTGACAGAGGGTGTAACGTTCCAAAGCAGAACTCCTACTTTCTAGGGAGCGTTATACACAAAAACTGACATATTTGATATTTTTTACCCTGAATGCCACTTGTCTGCATCATCACAAAATTCTCTGAAACATACTTAATTTAGCTTGAAATCTATTTCAAGTTTGCAATCTCTTCCTTTAAAGTATCAGGCCAATCACACTGGTTTTCTTCAATACTTTCAACCATTTCATCTTTAACCTCCTTCTTATGTCGCTTTCTCCTTTTACTCTTTCCAATTGAATGTGGTATCTGTATGCATATCCATTGATGATAAAATCCTTCATGATGGGATGTAATCTGATTTCTTCCCTTGACTCTGGTTCATCTACAGACTTTGTATGAAATTTTGTTGCCAGTATTCATACAACAAGCTTTTCTTTCTTCTTCATTGATAATTTTGTGAAATTATTTGAATATTCCAGTTTGCTGAAGGACACTAGATCTGTCTTCTCCATTTCCTCTAGTTTTCCAGGAAGCACAAGATTATATCCCTTAGCTATACAAGAATTAGATGAATGATTCGATTTGCGGTTACCCCATTCTGGAATAAAACTTTAATCACCAGAGACAAAGTAATATCACCCATGTTTTGAATGGAAGACATCATTGAGTGCTAATCATTGGTTACTGATGCAATTCCTTGCATGGATAATGAATTATCATGTTTGGTCATTGATTTCAAATGATGAGCCTTCAAATCAGTTTTTTGGCGATGTTCACCTGGCATCTCATGGACAAATGGCTCCCACACAAGTGTCTCGAGATGATTTGGCTGGCCGTCAACTTTCCCTATCCACATGTGACCTTTGGATTTAAGAAATTGAATGATGTTTGACACAAGATTTCGAGGAGCGATTGAGTGGTTTCAAGATCACCCACTTTTCCCCTCGATATGCATCCGGAGGTGCCACGTGCCCTAGAGACAAAACCATGGTATTGTTATCGGCCTTCTTTCAAGAGATTATCCCCTGCGCTAGTTCTTGGCCCGATATTCTCCACGACCATTGATCTGCGGCGTCCACGATCCACAAACAGCTGAGTCCCATCAACTTCACACTTCCGCTAGATTTAGTCTCGTCTTCTAGATATGGCATCGTCCTCTAGTTTTTCGCACCTCTACACCAATTTAGCCGCTTGCTAAGAACTGAGACTTGGATTCCACATAAAATTGTTATAGTGATAACATGGGCTCCAAATGGGGATGCTATCCTCCCTGTGAGGTAGCAAAGAATAGTAGACCCTATGCCTTATCCATTGGGGCTTCTCTCACAACAGGTGTGTATCATACCTTGAGTTGTCACCAATGTTCGTTGAAAACCACAATCTACACACTACTCTCACTTAGAGGTTGAACGATTTATTTGGAGACCTAAAATTGAAAATGATTGATCTACAAGCTTATTTATGCCTACCTACCCTAACTACCCAAATGTACTACCAATCAAATGAAATCAAAATGTTAATGCAACCATGCCAACATTTTATCCACTGCTTGTTTATTTTGTACATGCTTTCTCCAAAGCCTTTTCACTGATAACCCATTCGATAAGTTATATATGAATTTGAATCTTAGAATTTCAAAATTATTGGGACCGTTTATTGTTTCTAGCAAAACTGCAAATGGATCTTCCAACACGTGCATAAAACAACAATCATGTTTCATTTCTTCCCCTGCATTCTTGTTTTCAGGTGATTTACCCTGTTGATTTCCACTAAGAGGCTAAAAAATCTGATGTGACTGCTAGAAATAACAATCTTCTGAATCGGAAGATAGTGCTAGTTGAAATGACACCTCTGGTAGAAAGAAATCCATAGTTAATATTGACATTGATTTGTCATCATCTTCATTTGTAATCTTACAACCCATCATAAGCTGTAAATTCTGACTGTTAAAATTCTCCATATAGCATGCCACAGGCTCATAAAACACATGAGAGAACATTTATTTTTGATGAACCAAAACAAGAAGACAAGCCTCATTCATAAGTGTTTGTTTCTCTTTCTCTATTTCTTCAATTCTAAGAACATTTTCAAATGGAATGGCAGCAATAGGTTTGTCTACTTTTCCATGCATCTCAACAAAAACATTCATACATTCTTGAACACCTTGAAATATGGAAGCCATATTATGTGTATCAAGTCTATCCTCTTATTCATCAAACAATTCTGGTTTGGTTTTATTAACCTTCTGGAAATTTTCTTGAGGACTGTCATTTTGCCTTTCAAATGAATAAATGGAAATTAGTTATTGTTCATAATCTCCTTGTAAATATGAAAAGCTAACAACATGAACTATTTCACAGTCTAGAGTTCTCATGGATGCATTTTCAAAACCATGATTTTCAAAGGAATCATATAGAACAACTACTTCTTTATGATCTGTCTATGTTTCTGATTTAATCATGACATACATTGTTTTGTTGCTCCCTTGAAACTCTACGTCATTTTCTTTTTTACTCCTTAAAGTCTCTATAGATGGGGTTTTAGATCCCTCATCCATGTCCGAGCCACTTTCGATTTGAATAACCACATTATTAGTGGGGGAAGAAAAACACTTCTGAAGTACTTTGTTTTCTTGGAGATCTTGTGGAATGTCCTCATCAATTTTAGGAGAAGGCAAATGACTTTTGAAAACAATCCTTTGATCAAATTTCTCTATTTTCTCCTGATTTGTTTTTAACCATTCAAAGGAAGAAAAACATAGTGGGAGATAGTTTTCATTTGCAAGTCCATTTATTTCTTCAAATTCAACATCATGACTGGAGGGTTTCTGATCTGAAACATAATAAACAGCTTTCTTTAGCAATTTGAAAGAAGAAAAGAACAATGGCAAGGTTCTTCCACCTGATTCAAAATATTCTTCATTTCCTTCATTTCCTTCATTTCTTTCATATGCATATTTTTCAATTTCTTTAGATTGTTGAACACACTTATTTTTAGACTCCTATTTGACCAATGGCTGCAATTTCTTGTCAATTTGTTTCAGTGAATCAGTTTGATTTGGCATCAACACACATTCCTTTGTTTCAATGATGATCTTAGAATTTTATTTCAACAATTTAAATGAAGAAAAGCATAAGGGTAAAGAATCTTCTTCAATTGTTTCAGTGCCTTCTTCTTTGTAACTGTGACATGTAGGCTGATGGATCTCACTACACTGCTAAAAAGGAACATTTTCATGGAGAGAACTTTGCAATTGGTTGTTCTAAGAATTAAATATCATAATCATCATTATATTCATCATATATAGGCAAATCAGAAACATCTGCAATGTCATCTAGCAAGAAAAAACTTGGAGCATAAACCTATTTCTCAACAAGCTGATTTGCAAACTTATCTTCTTGACTATCTACAAATGAATATATGAAACAATTAGCTCCATGATTTTAATGGGGTGGATTAGAAGCTATATAAGTGCCTTCTCTTTCAATAAGTGGAATATAATATTTTGCAAAATCATTAGCATTCAAAATTTCAAGAGGACCTATGATATTATCAATCTTGTGCTCAAGACCCCAATCAAACATTCTATGTTCCTATTCATTTTTATGTCCTAGAGCACCCAACCCCTCATTTCGGATCTATTCACATGCTAGGATATTGTGTTGAATATCTTGAGCATCATTAAACATTTGTTGTAAGGTATTAGATCTTCTTTCCATCAGGAGGAAAGACAAATATGGGTGAAGAGTAGTGGCATACTGGAGCATGGAAGCAACTTCAGTGGGTTGAATTTATTTGGGAAAATCATAATAAATACTGGAAAACCTTCTACTAAATGTGGAAATAGTTTCATTACTTTGTCCTTTCAAGGCATAGAATTATGTAAGTTGTAGGTCCAGAGATATCTTCTCACCCCAAAACTTCGAAAAAACACTCTTCAATTCTTCCCATGAGCTAATTGTCTCTGCCTGCAAATGTTTAAACCATTATTTGGTATCTCATTTCAAGGATTGAGAGAAATCCCTCATATAAACATCATCATGGTCAATCTCAAACAAATCTATAAAATGCTCAAACTCTTCGATGTGTTTTTCAGTTGTGATGGCACTATGTTCCCCATCAAACACAGGTAGGTATTCATAGTGCTTTGGAGGAAAATCATGAAAGATGTGGGGTAATTTTAAGGGTTTGTATATTTGATGAGTGTTGGAAGGTATTGGATCAAGTACAGGAGGTGAAATATCATCCTTGATTTCATGAAGCTCATAAACTTGGTCATGGTTATCACATGGCTCAGATGGGAGATTTTGATCAAAATCAGTGATAAACTGAGGAGATATATGTATAACATTAAGAGGAGGATATAAAATTTCAAGATTATAATGATCATCATTCACATGCAGTAGGTGAAGAAATTTGTTTTTAGCATGTTCAGGAAAAGACAAAAGGTAATTAATAACAAAAAAATATTATGTATTGGAAAAAACTCAATTTTAGGTACTTGTTTTCTCCCATGATGTCCTTTCATACCTCTGCCAAGGGATCTCATCTTCCAGTGGAGTTTCTGAATCGTATTTGAATCTTGAATGGAGTCGCCAACAAAATATTTAGGCTACTGAGTCTTTGGACAGTGGAGTCGCTAGTGAAAATTTAACTTTTTGGATTCTTCTACTAGTGGAATCACCTTCAAACTGATTTTTTGATGTGTGGATTCACGAGAGAAGGAATACAGCCAATATGTGTCTAAGTATTTTCTTCTCTCAAACCTTAGAAATAAACTATGTCATTCTTTCCCAGGGAAAATTTCACTTGCGTTCCCCTACAACGGCGTCAGAATGTTAGCACTCTGTAAATTTTGTCTGACTGATAGACAAATGACAAAGGTAATTGTTTCAACCATATTTAAGTTGGATTCTAACCCTTCCAACCAGAGAGGGATCTCTCGGGCATACGACTATTTGAGGTATTCAAAATATTCGGCAATGCATGTGCAGAGGTCAGATTTTGCCATGGTATAAAATTTAAAGGTGGTAGGGAAAAACAGAAGAGCAGGTCCATTGGTAAATGGGGTCCATTCTTGAAATGTATGAAGAATTATAAGCTATGTATTTCCAGAGGGAACAGAGGCAAAATATGTATGATTTTCAGCCAACTAAGTAATAAGAGATGGGAGAGGAAAAGAGAGAAAGAGATATTATCAACAAGAGGCATCTTATAGAGGGAGAATCTCTTGGTATAGCATTAGAAGAAGAAACATGAAGACCAGATACTACAAGAAGAGCACCAATCACGAGTGAATTCTGAACCAACAACCAATAAACACATAACAAGTATAATCGATGTGAGAAGGAGCACCAACAAAATGAATTCCTTCTATTACTTAAGGACTATTACTAGCAGCAAAAACACATTCATGAAATATGAAACACAGGAAAACACACTAAACATCAAGACCGTGATGAATCTTGTCTATCTAAGAAAACCTTATCTTCTTATATTAAACATTCATAAGAAATTACAAAGTTCTCCTTCTACGAGGGCAGGCCCCTCTCCGGTAAGTCCAACCTTTTATTTATCTTTTCAACAGTATATATAGAGAGAGAGAGATAAATTACATATGATACCCAAAATGATTCATCTTCTCCAAGATTCCAAAAATAGACATCGATGACAGAGGGTGTAATGTGCCAAAGCAGAACTCCTACTTTCTAGGGAGCGTTATAAACAAAAACTGACATATTTGACATTTTTTACCCTGAATGCCACTTGTACACATCATCACAAAATTCCCTGAAACATACTTAATTTAGCTTGAAATCTATTTCAGGTTTGCAATCTCTTCCTTTAAAGTATCAAGCCAATCAGGCTGGTTTTCTCCAGTACTTTGAACCATTTCAAATTTAACCTCCTTCTTTCGTTGCTTTCTCCTTTTACTCTTGCTAACTTGCATGTGGTATCCATTGATGATCAAATCCTTCATGATGGGATTTAATCTTATTTCTTCCCCTGACCTTGGTTCATATGCAGACTTTGTATGAAATTTTGTTGTCATTATTCGTGTAGCAAGCTTTTCTTTCTTCTTCATTGATAATTTTGTCAAATTATTTGAATATCTCAGTTTGATGAAGGTTGTTGGATATGTCTTCTCCAATTCCTTTGGTTCGCCAGGAAGCATGAGATTATCTCCCTTGGTTGTACAAGAATTAGACGAACGATTCGATTTGTGGTTACCCCGTTCTGGAATAAAACTTTAATCACTAGAAACAGAGTAATATCACCCATGTTTTGAATGAGAGTCATCATTGAGTGCTAATCATGGGTTACTAATGAAAATCCTTGCAGGGATAACGAACTATCACGTTTGGTCATTGATTTCAAATGATGAGCCTTCAAATCAGTTTTTTGGCAGCGCTCACCTGGCATATCACAGACGAATGGTGCCCACACAAGTGTCTCAAGATGATTTGACTGGACATCAACTTTCCCTTTCCACATGTGACCTTTGGATTTAACATGTTGAATGACGTTTGACATGATATTTCGAGGAGCGATTGAGTGGTTTTGATCTCACCCACTTTTCCCCCTGATATACATCCGGAGGCGTCACGTGCCCTCGAGATGAAACCATGGTATTCTTATCGGCCTGCTTTCAAGAGAGTATCCCATGTGCTAGTTCTTGGCCCGATATGTTCCACTACCATTGATCTACTATGTCCATGACCCATGACTCACCGAGTCCTGTCAACTTCACACTTTTGCTAGATTTAGTCCCGTCCGCTAGATATGGTATCGCCCTCCTGTTTTTGGACCTCTACACCCATTTAGCCACTTACTAAGTATCGAGACTTGGATTCCACATAAAATTGTTATAGTGATAATAGAACCAACAACCCCATGTGCGACTAGTACACCTAAAGGAACACAAGCTTTTAGAAAACCATTTTTAGTAGAAGAGGTGCAGTAGGTCAAGGGTCGAATAGTGGAAAACCAACTAGGTGTACAAGTTCAAGTAGTAGTAAACTATCTACACCAAGCGGAGGTAGTAGTTCAACATGTTTCAAAATGGCGGGAGTAGATCCCACTATCAGATTACCATAGTTTCGTGGTGAGGCGTCGAAGGACACTGAGAAGCATTTGTTCATTTGTGAAAATATATGGGAGGAAAATAAGGTCATAGACAAGGATATCAAAGTCACATAGTTGGCTATAACATTCAGAGACTGCACGCTAGACTGGTACATGAGCCTAGATGTAAAAAGTCAACAAGGAGCACCAAATATTGTCGCAGGGGTGAAAATGTTGTTGGTAAATGAATTTCAGAAGCCAAGTTCACAAGCCTGGTACATGATCAAAATTATTGAGATCAGGCAAAAACCAAGTGAGTCTGTCTTGGAGATTGATCAAAGGTTCAAATGTCTGAAAGGCAAGTTGAAGTTCTTTATTATTGACATGCAACATAGGCATTTATTTGTGAACTCACTATTACCACACTTGAAGTATCCTTTGAGACAATAGAAGTTCCAAACTCATGCAGAGGCTTTGCAAGAATCCCTGTAGCTGGAAGAAAACCAGTATCAACAGAAAAATCCTGCAATAGAAGAGTTGAAAGAGGATCTCAAGAATCTGACATTTCAGTTGAACCAAAATAAAGGGAAGGAAAAGAGAGAAGTTTTTGGGTGCACGTTATGCAGGACAAAAGGACATCATAAGAATGAATGTCCAACCTTTATGTAGTACTTGGTTGTCGAGGTACCAAAACCCTATCCTACAGGAGGACCGTGGTGTGAAATTTCTAAGACACATGGGCATGATCCCTATCATTGTCCAATGATGCAGAAGTATAAGACAATGCCAAAAGGTTATTACTGCAATTTTTGTAAATCAGTGGGTCGTGATGACAAGGACTGTAGAACGCTGGAATTGATGAGAGAGAGAACTTCATACACCTACAGGGTGTAAGCATAGATGATGATAGGGCAAGTTGCACCACAATTCAATAATGTGCAACCACAATTCAATCTCGCGCAACCATGGTATAACAATGTGCAATCACAGTATAATAACATGAAGTATAACCAGATACCTCAATATAATGTACCGCATGGAGATAGAGGTGGATTTAGAGGTGGAGGATGGGAAAGAGGAGGATTTGGATGAGGTAGAGGGCCAATAGTCTTCCATTATTGTAAAAAACTAGGACATTATGCAAGAGATTGTCCACTTCCACCTGTGACATGTATGTATTGTCACACAATGGATCATGAGACAGAAGACTATCTGACATTATTGGGAAAAATATAGAAAAAGAAATAACCAAAACAATCAAAACATACAGTGTATTTCTATAGAATCTAGGGATTATGGGAAGAAAATCAACATAGTTACTCGAGGAGGAGCCAAGACAAGAGTCGATGCAGCAAAACAGGATCCAGCACAACACCAATGGGTCAAGAAGAACACTGATACATAGAATCATTTTGACGTGCAGAAATAAAAAGGGATGTTTAAGGAGGCAAGACAAGATATTCTAAAGGAGAACATTGAGTCTACATCAACCGCGTAGAAATATCATGATCGACTAATGTACGAGATTCCACCTTCAATGGATCACACCAACAAATTAAAACCTTCAGATAAAGCAAGTAACCTTAAGACATTTTTGCAATCATGTGTAAATTTATTGAATGATCCATCATCCATTAAGGCCTTATAGAACTTTCTATAAATATGAAACACATAAGTAGAATGGAAGTTAGAACATAAGATAATTAATCATCTCCATACGAGAAGAAGAACAAGTCGGGAACTCAAGTTAAATTCCAACATTGGGGATGTCATACTTGATTTAAGCTTTGAAGTGAATGTCTTACCTAATAAAACATGGCAGTGTATGGGGGAACCCACATTAGGATATTTACCTACCCAGTTTAAATTGGAAAATCAACATAGAGTGTTACCAATTGGAAAAATTAAAGGTGTGACAATAGACTTGGATGGAGTGCGCATGGTGGCATATTTCAAAGTTATAGAAATAGTAGATGGCACAACACCCTACCCAACATTACTAGGATTAGACTGGGCATTTGATAACTAGGTTGTGATCAACCTAAAGACATGTGTTATCACATATTCTTCTAGGGGGATGTTTTTCCTTTGGATTTGTCCCTTGGGTGACAAAATGCGAAAGAAGGGGGATTAAAAACCCACAAATGTGTGTCATCCAAAGTTGGGGCACGTTGTGCTAAGGCATGCACATATCGGGAAAGAAAAGAATGCCACTTCGAGAATTTTGAAGTGAGGAAGGTGCACAACGCCTCGAATCCCCGATAAGCGAAGTCCCGAAACATTCGGGGATAGAGCCCAAGGTCGCATGCGGGTAAAGGTGCAAATTTCACATGAGCTACGCCAAGGACCGAAACGTCAGTGTTGGCCACAGAAAGAGGCCGCCACGTTTTCCATGTGCCAGGTCGACTCGGCCTCATTCTAATCTTGATGAAGTAGTAATGAAAATGAGGGAAGGTGGTTGAAACATCGTCTTTCCCCATGAAATAAAGGTCATAAAATTCTGACCGAAGAGACACAAAGGGACTAGAAAAGACGAATTTTTGTCTAACAGGGGAAGGTGTGTGCAGAAGAGACTATATGCATAGTTTGACTAAGAAGACGTAGCACCATGGAATCTCGAGCACGCCTCTATTGTTGTTTACGAAATGTTTTAGTATATGTATGGAGTTCTGTTATTTTGTAAAGGTCGATGGTTGAGCTACACTCCTGTATTGTAAAGTTTTAATGAAGCTCTGGTTCTCTGGTTATGTAATTTGATTTGAGACTTCTTGTTTAATATAAGTCATGTTTCTTCCTCCATCTTATTATGCGTCTGATACTAAATGTTCATGATTGAAGGATTCATGTGGATTGTTGCGATTGTGTTGTAATTGATGTTTGATTGCAGTGTTGTTATAGCATTTTTCAATTTCTTGAAGCTATGAATCCAAGAGGATCTTGGTTTCTAAGTTTTTACTCCTTAGGCTACTAGAAGACCTATTGTCCATAGCAGAACTTTACATTTTCCTCTCAAGTTCTTCCTCCTGCTCACCCTTACTACAACTTATTGAATAAAGTTGAATCAAGACCTCATTTGTCAGTGCATGTTGGTCTAGTTTTATGAGTTAAAATGATATTATCCTGAGTCTGCGCCCATTTGACCTCTTTAAAATTATTCATTGTGAAATACAAAATGATGGGTACTAGGCTTACCTCCCCTGCAATCATGAGGTGACTTCTAGTGCTAACATTTCTGGTGTCGTTGCTGGGGAACGAATTGAATACCTTTCCCTGGGTAGAACTACAACAAACTTCTGATTTTGAAGATGCATCAAATATTAGAACCTTTGAAGATTGTGCTTGCACCTGGTGACTCCATTGTGGCGAATCCACTGTTTCAGTGCAGCTACTTCTAGCTACACCTGAAGCTCCCTGGGAGAACACAATGATCAAATATGGTCTTTGATGGTGAACAAAGACCAGACACACTCATTATGCACATCATTCACCTGGTGACTCCATGGTTGAAGAATCGATTAGCGACTCCAGTGGTTCGAAATGGACAAAATCTTGGCTCGAAGGTTTTCTCCCTTCAATTTATCTATTGTTCCTGGTTTTCCTAGTGTTGTTCCTACTCCAGATGAGTGGGTTTATTATTTACCCATATTTAAAGAGCGTAAAGAGGACAAACCTGCTCAGCATCTTCGTGAGTTTCATGAACCCATGCATCGGTGGGAGATACATCATGAGGATGTATTGTTGAATATGTTCATGTTATCGTTAGCAGGAGATGCTCATGAATGGTATCATTATTTACCCCCTGCTAGCATCTCCTCCCTGAGATAATTTCATGTAGCTTTCAATAGGCATTGTCAAAAGTTATATTCCTCTGAGTTTGTCTATCATAATTGTTGTGAGGAATATAAAGACTGTATTCAAGACGTGGTTGTGTCTGATGGAAGCTGTGAGGATGAAGACTATGAAGATGAAGGAGATTCTTTGGGTGAGTTGGTGGAGCAGGTAAAATCACTTTCTTCAGAATTAGAAAAACTGAAGGCAGAACGTGCTTGTTTCTCATTTGAAAGGGATGTAGAGAGGTTTCCAGTCCTAGGAGAAAATGTTCTTTGTCGCCCTGCTTATCCAGATTTATGCAGGAACACAATGAAATACAGAAATAAACATAAACGCAGTGATGCAACGGAAGTAAAACTTCATTTCATTAACAACAGATGACTGAAATATGGTTACAGACAGAATGGAAATAAAATAGCTCGGACAATGGTAGCTTATCTCTAAGAAGAGATGTGGTGGCTACTAGCCTGTTAAATTTATGTTACAATGAGGCTCGAAGGCCTATATATTATTGAGAAACAATGGAAAACCCTAAACATCCAAAAACCTAACCCGAGAAGATGAAACGCCAGAATATGGGCCACGTTGGGGTAAATAGGTACATCAATTTCCCGGGGTCGTAACTTTGGCATACTATCTTCGTTTGACGCACATGATACATTGTTAGAGAGATCTATCTAACGAATACACTGCTGATAGCAAATATAGAGTCCAGAATGGACTCATATTTGTCGTAGAATTCATGCCCAAAAAACGTCGTTTAGGGCCTCAAAACGGCTCTGGAAGTTCAGGACCTAAAAAACTGCTAAAAATAGTAAATTGTGCTACAATTAAGGAAATTGAAAAACCGAAAGAAACAATGGTGTGGGTCCAAGTGGAATAGGCAGGTGGCCACAAATATCCACTTGGATCACCTTCTCATGATGGTGAGGTTGAGGATTGCATAGCCATAGAGGCAACATATTCTGCCCCTGATGCACCCGTTGTCTCGGATTTAAATGAAGAAATAGTTGTGTATTCAGATGAAGAGAAGCAGATCCTTGCATCATATTTTCATGACTCAGGGAGTAGTCATCCTGTGTATAATGGCTATGAATCAAATTATGAGTTGGATATGAAGGATTTCCAACAACATGCAACATATCCGTTTCCTTTATATATTGAGGAAAAACTTTGTATGGAAATCAGCCATCCTAGGCTTGCAGAAGACCAAGAGCAGAGCTTTCCCATGGGTCTTGTTTATGATAATTATGACTTTGATCCTTGGGAGATCCATGAAGAAGGAGAGGAAGAGACAAAGGAGTCGTTTATATCCTGCCCAGAGCTTATAAGTCAACAGCCATCACCTGGGATCCATCGGCCTGCATCATCCTTTCACTCACATGTGCTTACCAGAGACATCCAGCCAGGAGTGAGTAACTGTAAAGCAGAGTAGGCCTTTTGTTGTCAACTTCATGGATTTTGTCACTCGTTCTATGAGTCGGTAAGGGAGTACATGGAGTTTATTTTCCTTCATATTTTGGAGCCACCCAACTTTATCCTAACTTCATACTTTGGAGGAAAGCTAAAGGATGTAACAATTTTTTCATCACGGTTGCATCATCTATTATCAATCATTGACAGAGTAAATGGTCTTCCAATTAGGAAGCCACTTGAATGGCTATGGTGGAATTTTTCTTTCACCTAGCACTATGTAAAAATTAAATTAGTTTAGGACTACACATAAATAATCTCCTTGGAGCATGTGTGTTTATTTTCATTTTTACGCGTCGGCCTGTATTCCTAGGAAGGTTGTTTTGAGTTTGACTCTATAGTCCAATGTAGAAGACAACTAGAACTACAAAAGGAGTTCTTAGAGACTCACAGGGAGGACTCTATCCCCTATGGAGCCTAATGTTATCACATATTCTTGCAGGGGGATGTTTTTCCTTTGGATTTGACCCTTGGGTGACAAAATGCGAAGGAAGGGGGATTAAAAACCCACAAATGTGTGTCATCCAAAGTCTGGGCATGTTGTGTTAAGGCCCGCACATATTGGGAAAGCGGATAATTCCACTTCGAGAATTTTGAAGTGAGGAAGGCACACAACGCCCTGAATCCCCAAGAAGCGAAGTCCCAAAATATTCAGGGATAGAGCCCAAGGTTGCATGTGGGTAAAGGTGCAAAGTTCACGTGAGCTACACCAAGGGCTGAACCACCAGTGTTGGCCGCAAAAAGAGGCCACCACATTTTCTAGGTGCCAGGTCAACTCAACCTCGTTCTAATCCTGATTAAGTGGTTAATGAAAACAGGGGAAGGTGGTTGAAACATCATCTTTCCCCATGAATGGAAGGTCAAAAAATTCTGACATAAGAGACACAAAGGGACTAGCAAAGATGAGTTTTCATATGACAGGGGAAGACGTGTGCAGAAGAGACTATATGCATAGTCTGATTGAGAAGACATAGTGCCATGGAAGCTCAAGAACACCTCTGTTGTTGTTTACGAAATTTTTGAGTATATGTATGGAGTTTTGTTATTTTGTAAAGGTCGATGGTTGAGCTGTGCTCCCGTATTGTAAAGTTTTAATGAAGCTCTAGTTCTCTGGTTAAGTAATTTGATTTGAGACTTCTTGTTTAATCTAAGTCAGCTTTATTCCTCCATCTTATTATGTGTCTGATACTGAATGTTCATGATTGAAGGATTCACATGGATTTTTGTGACTGTGTCGTAATGGATGTTTGATTACAGTGTTGTTATAGCATTTTTCAGTTTCCTAAAGCTCTGAATCCAAGAGGATCTTGTTTTCTGAGTTTTTCTCCTTAGGTTGTTGGAAGACCAGATGTCCATAACAAACCTCTACATTCTTCTCTCTAGTTCTTCCTCCTACTCACCCTTACTACAACTTATTGACAAAAGTTAATCAAAACCTCACCTGCTTGTGCATGTTGGTCCAGTTTTCTGAGTTATAACGATATTATCTTGAGTCTGCACCCATTCGACCCCCTTTAAATTTATTCATTGTGACATACAAACTGATGGGTACTGGGATTACCTTCGATGCAATCCGGAGGTGACTTCTAGTGTTAACAACATGGGAAATGACCTTTAAATCAGTCGAGTACAGAGTAATTGCACCATTGGACCCCTCAGAAGGAGAAAGGTTTGTAGAGGAGACATGTCTGGACTTGGAAGAAATAAATCATATATATAGGAATACCATGCAAGATGAATATTATGTCAACCCAACTGCATATGGGGTACTCAGCTGGAGAAGCATTACGTCGTGTTCCTCAAACTCAGATACAGGTCTGGAAAATTGGCAGCAGAGGCTACATGAAGTATCCATAAGGAGGTGCGCAAGAATAGAGTGTGTTGTAAGGTGGTTCGATATAGAGGTAAGGAAAATGTTGGACCTTGACCAAGGTTTGGATATCCTTGGTCATGTTTGACCTCTTTTGGGACTTCGACAAGCTAGTCGAAGGCGGAGCCCAAGTCAAAGAGAAGATTGCGGTATCTCGGCCCCTTTTTAAGGTAGTTTTTGGGATTAGGGGTTATTGACACAACCCCGCTCTCACAGCAGGCGGTCGCTCTACCAGGACCTTCTCTTTCTTAACGGCCCGAAGAGTCGATGCTCTTCCTGCTCCCTCGGGAGTCTCAACCCACAGTCTTCCACTCTTCTGAATCCTCCCTACTTTGATTATCGGAGGATCGGCTCTCGCGACTTTGCGAGTCCCACGCTTGCAGGCTAAGTCCTCGGATCCCCGAGATCCGATATCCCTAGTCAACGTTGACCTTCCCCGACGTGTCGGGACCTCGCGCTATTGCGGCTCACACACTATATCTTCGGGTTCACAAGTCCCGAGATCCGAGGTTTCGCGGTCACCTGTCACATCAACCGCCTATGACTTACCCCATGCACGAGATCTTCGGGACGTCGTTTCTCACGCTTCGTGTCCTTGTGATCCTATCTCGTCTTCTCGGGTCCTCGCCACTTTGCGACCTCGACGTGCATGCAATTCTGCACTCGCCACCCGATGTGTCGATGAGCAATGATAACCGAGTTCTCTCGTGCACCTACGAGTCAACTCTTCCGCGGCTCTTCCGTGATCTGACGGTCAGCGGGGTTTTGCAAAGTCCCCTGGACCCCTTAAATTCGTTGATTTTCTTCCTCTGAAGGAATCTCTCCAGAACTCGTTTCCCAACACCGGCAAGGAACTATTCCCCCTGAGCCATATCTGTTCTGATCCTTCGAAGATCCTCTTTGAGCGCCCTACTCGCACTCAACCTTCAATCACTCTTCAAGTGATGAAGTCTTCCAAGTCATGTGCATTCACGCTCGCAATAGCTTCGACCTTCCCCTTCTCAGACTTGCTACTGAGACTCAACCTCGACCTGCACTCACCTGCACGGCTCGAATAACTCGACTCAACTCTAAACAAAGTGAGAACAAGAGTTTAACTGTTTAGCCTCCTCGACGCACTCTATGCGGAGGAATTCGACTGCACTCGATGTAGGAATCTCCTGGCCTAAACAGAGAAACAATTGAAACTCATTCACTCACTCTCTGAGGTTTCAAACCTGATACGCAATCACATATGCAGCATATAGAAGATAATCATAAAAAGAAGCAAACATGCACAAGCACAATATCAGCAACACACAGAGGTCAAACACATCCATGGAATTGAATCAAAGCTCTTCCTATTAATTCAATGTCTATACATGGAGGTTCCTCACAAGCTCTCTGCTCTGCTCTTCTCTTGCTCTTTTTCAGTATGCAAGAATAATAATCCTACAATGTACAAAGGAGGGTGTCTATTATCCCGTTTTCCCTCTCGAAAGTAGAAATGTCTAATCTATAGTTAATTCCTATCTACCATCATTTAAAATGGTTAAATGCCTTCTTATCTACATTACATTACAAGTGCGCTTCATATGAATGCATTCATTCAAACGACGACGCAACAGTCTTTTCAAAGAATTCAAAAATGTGTTGTTGGCGCTGTCTAGCTGTTCCCTTTTCCTCTATGCGCTGGCTCGCTTGATCAAAATGTGGATGATGTGGATGCTCCTGCATCATACTCCTCGGCTCAAAAATATTTCATGGGCTCCTGTCCATGAGCTCCTGCACAGTCTGCCCATGTTTCAGAATTATTGCTTCATCTTCCCAGCTGGCATCCTCCACTGGGTGATCTTTCCATTTCACCAGGTACTCAAAGTACTGTTTTCTCCTGGTATTCCTTCCAATTCTTTTATCCAGTATGCACTCCATCTCAGGTTTCTGTGCAATTGGTAACTGCTTCTGCCACTCCACCACTGACTCCTTAGTTCCAGTGCCTACTTCTTCAGCCCTGTAAGGGTATAAATCTGAAATGTTGAAAATCGGAGATATCCCGATGCCTTCTGGCAACTTAAGCTCATATGCATTCTCCCCGAACTTCTTCAGGACTTTACACGGCCTGATATTCTTCATCTTGAGCTTGTTATATGTTCCCCTTGGGAACCTTTCCTTCCACAGGTGTGCCAGAACCAGGTCTCCAACTTCGAACTGAAGTTGTCTTTTCCTCTGATCGGCTCTGTGCTTATACTCCTGACTTGACTTCTGCAGTCGCTGCTTCATCTCTGCATGAAGGTCTCTCATTGCCTCCGCGAACTCTTCAGCCCTCGCGCTGCTAGTCTCAGCCTGTTCTAGCTCCCTGAGCTCAGACACTCCCCTAGGCTGTGTTCCATACAAAATTTGAAATGGGCTCTTACTTGTACTCCGATTCACCGAATCATTGTACGCGAACTCTGCCTATGGTAAAATCTGATCCCAGGTGGTGTGATGCTCCGTCACCAGGCTCCTCAAAAAATCTCCCAGGCTTCTATTGACCACCTTGGTCTACCCATCTGTCTGCGAATGGTATGCTGAGCTGAATGCCAGATCAGTCCCCAGCTTTCTCCATAGCGTCCTCCAAAAATGACCGATGAACTTTGTATCCCGATCCGAGACTATGCTCCTCGACAATCCATGCAATCGAACAATCTCTTTGAAAAACAAGTTTGCGATGTGGGTTGCATCGCTAGTCTTATGACACAGAATAAAATGTGCCATCTTTGAGAACCTGTCCACTACAACAAAAATGGAATCTACTCCTCGCTGTGTCCTCGGCAAACCCAACAGAAAATCCATACTAATGGCTTCCCATGGCCTCTCAGGTATGGGCAACGGCTGATAAAACCCCGTGTTCTGCTTTCGGCCCTTGGCATGTTGACATATCCTGCACATGTCAACAAACCTCTTCACATCTGCTTGCATTCCTGGCCAAAAATACGATTCGCTCAGCTTGGCGAAAGTTTTGTCATGTCCAAAATGACCTGCTAAGCCCCCGTTGTGCTTCTCCTTCACCAAATTCTCTCTCATAGAGCAATCTGGAATGCACAGTTGATTGCCTTTGAAAAGCAATCCATCCTGGATCAAGAAATCTATCCACGGGCTCCTATCTCTGAGAACTGGGTTCTCGGCTGCTTCGTATGCTTCCCCAAAATCAGCATCGTCGGCATACATATCCTTCAGGTTTTCAAACCCCAAAGTCTTGACCCTGAATTCCTGCAGCAATAAGCATTTTCTGCTCAAGGCGTCAGCTACCTTGTTTGCAGCTCCCGAAATGTGCTTTATCACGAATGTGAAGTTCTGCATGTACTCCATCCACTTCGCATGCTTCTGGTTCAGCTTCTCTTGCTGACTTACAAACTGCAATGCATGGTTGTCGCTATACAACACAAACTCCTTGGGTATCAGGTAGTGCCTCCACTTCTTCAACGCCTGTATGATGGCATAGAATTTTTTATCATACGTGGAGTACTTCAGCTTCGCATCATCCAGCTTCTCGCTGTAGTATGCCACAGGTTTGTCATCCTGACTCAGAACCCCTCCAACAGCATACCCGCTGGCATCACACTTCACCTAGAAGGTTTTCTGAAAATTTGGCAACACTAACACCGGTTGCTCAGTAATCTTGCGCTTCAACAGATTGAAGCTTCTCTCAGCCTCGGCTGTCCACTGAAAAATCTTATGCCGCGTCCTTACCATGTCCATCATTGCGGTGCTAATTCCACTAAAGTTCCGAATGAACTTCCTATAGAAACTAGCGAGTCCATGAAAGCTCCTTACCTCAAAAACATTTCTCGGCGATGGCCACTTCCTGATCACATCCACCTTCTCAAGATCCATCTTCAATTCATTCGCCGATATTACAAAACCCAAATAAATGAGCTCTGTCTGCATGAATGAGCACTTCTTCAAGTTAATCGGCAGCTTCTCCCGCTGCAATCTCCTCATCACTATGGCCAAATGCTTCAAATGTTCAGCTTTGGTCTTGCTGAAAATTAAAATATCATCCAGATACACAACCACAAATTTGCCAATGAATTCCCGCAGGACTTCATTCATCAGCCTCATAAATGTGCTTGGTGCATTTGTCAAACCAAACGGCATGACTAGCCATTCGTACAAACCCTCGTTTGTTTTGAATGCTGTCTTCCACTCATCTCCCTCTCTCATCCGGATCTGATGATATCCGCTCTTGAGGTCTATCTTGGAGAAATAATTTGCCCCGCTCAGGCAATCCATCAAGTCATCCATCCTCGGCAATGGAAACCTGTACCTGATGGTAATCTTGTTTATCGCTCTGGAGTCTGTACACATCCTCCAGCCCCCATCCTTCTTCGGACTCAATACTGTCGGAACAACACATGGACTAAGACTCTCCCTCACTAGTCCTTTGTCCTGCAGATCCTGTACCTGCCTCTTGACCTCCTCGTTCTCCTGAGGCATCAACCTGTACGCTGCCTTATTTGGCAAACTTGCTCCAGGTATGAGGTCAATATGATGACTCACACTCCTCATTGGTGGCAATGAACGCGGTAGTTCATCCACGATGATATCAGCGAACTCTTCCAGTAGTTGTTGAATCTCCTCTGGCAAGTCATCCACTCGTGTGCTTGTCAGAACAATCCTCGGCTTTCTGACAAAAAAGAATTGTGGATCTTCATTCTTCTCCAGCTCTGTGAGAAGCTCTTTCCCACTCATGAGAAGAATCTTGCTGCTAACTTCTGGCTTCACTTCTTTATCCTTTATCGACAGCAGTTTATGACTTCTCCCATCCTTCTCCAAGGTGTATGTGTTCATCCTCCCATCATGAACAACATTCCTATCATACTACCATGGTCTCCCCAGCAGTATATGACATACGTCCATGGGAATAACATCACACAGGATCTCATCATGATAATTCCCAATTTTAAATTTAACTAAGCATTGTTTAGTGACACTTACCCGGTGTCCTTTCTGTAACCACGAGACTTTATATGGACTCAGGTGCTTAGTCGTCGGCAGCTCCAATTTTTCCACCATCTCGGTCGCAACGAGATTATCAGTACTCCCACTGTCGATGATGACTTTGCATTTCCTATCCTTGGCCGTACAAGCCGTTATGAACAGTCTGCTTCGTTGCGCTGAGCTGTTCACTTCTTTCTCAGGTGCCAAAATAATTTTGTGCATCCCCAACGATCTCCCGCTGTCAGCATCCTCGCTCCCGACATCATGCCTCTGCTGTGCCTCAGCGACATGAGCATTTCCTCCATCCATCTTCCTCTCTGGACAGTCAATGGCCTTGTGTCTGTCTTTACCACACGTGAAACATGTGATAACTACTCCTCGACCTCTTCCTCTACCTCGGGTATGAGGAAATGTGGTCCCGTCAGCATATCCTCCCTGCTGATCATCTTGCGACCTCCTCGGCTCAAAATTTTGCTGTCTCTGCTGTGAGGTTCCACCTCTTTCATCTTTTCCCTAAGGTCTCTTCCAATCCTCCTTGGGCTTTTGAGCTCTTTCTTGGGAAATTTTTTTGCCTCTAGGCTGGCTTCTGCCTCGCCCTCACTGTCCTTGCTTGCGGCTCAGCTTCTCTTCGGCTTTCAGAGCCATATGATATGCATCCTCAACTGTGCATATAGTCAGCATGCTCCATTCATCTTGAATATCATACCTGAGACCATTCAGGTATCTTGCCACCTTCTCGTCATCACTTTCCCGATGACCAGCTCGAATGTTGAGCCTGTAGAATTCTTCAGTGTACTCCTTCACCGACATCAACTTCTGTCTCAGGTTCTGCATGCGCCTGAACAGAGTGATCTGGTAATCCCTCGGAATGAACTTCGCCTTCAGCTTGGCGATCATCCGATCCCAGTTTTTGATCTTCTGCTTGCCTTTGGAACATCTGTCTACCTGCAGCTCATCCCACCATAAGGCTGCATGTCCCTTCAGCTTGGTGACAACATGTCTTACCTTCTTGTCCTCTTCGATATCCTCATAATCGAAGTAGTGTCGAGTGCTCGGATCCAATCCAGCAACTCTTCTGCGTTCAGACTTCCCTCATAGACGGGAATGTCCATCTTCATCTTCGAGCTTATCCTCGAAATGGCTCTTATCAACCTCTCTGTCGAGGCATCTTTTGCATTGACCTTTTCTTGGTCATGTCCAGCTTCCTCTTCAACCTCGGAATCGTTGAAATCCGCTGTACTAGCTCCACGCCTCTGGGTGGTCTCCATCTCTTCGAGTCTCGCCCTAAGATCTCGTATTTGTCGCTCCATCTCCGGGTTACCTGCTAGCCTACCCCTTCTTCGCGCATCCCTGTCTTCACGATCAGGCGACTGTCGCTCTCTTCTTGGCGGCATTGTGAAATCTGCTTCCCTGCTTCAGAAATCAAAGAATCCCACTCTGGTACCACTCTGACGCAAGTCGTGTGTATCAGAGTGCTCCTCTTTCCTCCTCTCGACTGAAATACACAGACAAGTTCCAGGCTCTGATACCACTCTTGACGCAACCCCGCTCTCACAGCAGGCGGTCGCTCTACTAGGACCTTCTCTTTCTTAACGGCTCGAAGAGTCGATGCTCTTCCTGCTCCCTCGGGAGTCTCAACCCATAGTATTCCACTCTTCCGAATCCTCCCTAGTTTGATTATTGGAGGATCGGCTCTCGCGACTTCACGAGTCCCACGCTTGCAGGCTAAGTCCTC
>CBVK0100228125.1:0-25833 GCA_900067695.1 Picea abies | reverse complement strand
ATCTAGGATAGTTTCACCAACAATTTCCTTGATCTTCATCTCATTATTCCACATACAAGCATGGGTCCTCCAACCATTATTTTAGGATAACTCAATCTGTAAAGCATCTTCTCGTGAGGGATTTCACCATAAGGGGACCACGTTGGAGTTCATACATTTGTGCACCTTATCATTCATGATAATAAAATAATGAGAGCAAGGGTCCTCCAACCATTCTTCCAGGATAATTCAATCCGCAAAGCATATTCCCATGAGATTTCCATTAATTATCTCAATGTGATCTTCAAGTCAATTATGCATACTTCAGTAAATCTATCACTTCCATATTAGGTTGGTTCTCTCCTAGTGGAACTTCCCAACAAAACTTCCTGCTTAGTCGCACTTTGACCTAATTGACTGTTTGACTTCCTACATGATTCAACAGATAATAACATATCCATTCCATTGACTAGTAAGGTAGAAAGTTCCATTTGAAGCTCTATTTTTACTAGTTTTGAGAATACTTTATGACACTTTCCTATATCCCTTGGATTTATTCATCATTTGAGATCTTTTGTAGTATATACAAATATATTTAATTTTTTTCTAGGGATGTTGATATTTACAAAATTTTGTGTGTTGGTGTAATTTACTAGTATTGTGGCATTGTTGCTCTTTAAATGAAAAGGAAAATAGCTGAAAGAAATCTTGCAAAAAGGTAGAATTCATTTTGTTATCAAATATAAACAACCATGAGTAAGATGGAATTGAATTGCAAAGAGTGAATATAGTATTGTACTTAACAAAGAATAATCTAGTGTCATATTGTATGATTGTAGTTCAAGAACAATAATCTATATATATGTAACAGTTATTTCATGAGTGCATCATATTTTTTAACACAATTTCATAGTGTACAAGAGTCTTAAAAAAATATTATTAAAAATAAGTAATCACAAGTGACAAAATCCTTAAAAACTACGTTCAAAGTGTGTTTACTAGCAAACATTTACACTAAGAATCAACACTAATATTGAAGATATTTTCCATGAATAGAAAATCTAAATTACTTTGTTAATGTTGGTATTTCTATAATGAGTCAACCTATTCATAGATTTATTATGTTCAAAGTGTTTGCTAGCAAATATTTACACAAAGAATCAACACTAAGATTCAAGATATTTTCCATGAATAGAAAATCTATATTACTTTGTTAATGTTGGTATTTCTATAATGAGTCAATCTATTCATAGATTGATTTTGTTTTAGGTAATATGTAATGGTCATTAGCCAAGCTATCAAGATTCCTTAGGTTAGTGAGTCAGGCCAAGCTATGATATATTCTCCCTTAGTTATGGCCTCAAACAAAAATTTCATTAAAAAACTCAATGATTAACATGATTATGTAATTCAGGCCAAGTTTTTCATTTTTCTGTGTTCTTCATTTAATAACAGGAGAAAGAAATATTCATTCCCAAGAGTCATTTATATTTGGAATAGGTTGAAAAAACACATCTTGAAACCATCTAGTGAGACCTAATGATAATGGGTAAGTAAATATCCCCCTATAGTTCACATGTCCTACATATTGTCATGAGTCTTGGTCACATCTCTATGCAAGACATGAGTGACCTGCTTGTGTAGTAAACTGGTCAAAAAGGAACCAATCTCCCACTTTGGTGGTCTTTTCCAATGTCTTCCACTTTGGTGGTCTTTTCCAATTGTAGAGGCCCTTTGACAAAAGGAATAGTTATAACGAATACTTCATTTTGGATGATAAAGTCTAATTTATAGAAACAAAAGAGTCTTAGATGGGAACTAATTATTATACTCATTTATTACTTCATACATATTGACCAAAGTTATTCAATGCTTATTTTATTGATGATATTTATATTCATATAATATAACTTCAAATTTACAACTTATTAGATTTGTGTTGGATATGTAGGCATAATTTAAACATGGTAGGAACTATGTGAGGAAACAAAATGTTATGAGGGCCATGTGACCTAACACTAGTGATATATCCACTCGTAGTAGAAACATTTTCTAATGAAAACCCATATCATATGGGAGTTTTTATGTTAGAAATAACATTTTATCCCTACCTTCTAGTTAACAAAAAATCTTCATAAGTAAATTGATATTTCATTGAATTTATATTTAATAGCATTTTTAATGGTATATCAATGTTCTGTAGAGTGATCACCTTCTCCATTCTCAAATGATTTAGCCAATAATTGTCATATTTATGCCAACCCCCATTAAGCAATAGGTAGCAAATTTTATTTCATGTTAGTAGTCTCTTGTGCCTATACATTATTAGGTACCTAGTTTTAGTCATTCTCTTAATGGGGAAATAACTAATTATATCAGGATATGATAGGTTACTTATGATATTAATTATAAACACTTTTGAATTTTCGCAGTATTTCTCCATGATTATATAGAAATGATACAACCCAGATCTTCAAATCCATATATATAATATAACAAGATTGATGAGTGTCTTAAAAGGGGTTTATTTTTTTCCCAGAGCCAAAATTCATACGATTTACAATTGTTTTCAAGGTAAAAATAGGTTTTGGAAATGGAGGGATATGATGTTAGGTTTAATAATCAACAACAAATAAACTCGAAACTATATCAACCAAGGGAGTTAGGGAATTTATAGTTAAGAAATCCCTCAGTGGAAATATGGTTCCTTTATGTAACAATTAGGTATAAATCTCTTAGTTGAAATCCCTTAGTTTTTGTGTCTTCTTCTTTGATGTGGATTGTGAATGATAAACATCTGAGTGGAATGAAAGTCGCTTGGCGAACCCAACGTTTGATTTCAATGACTTCTGTGTGTGGGTTTTATTAATTATTGTGAAAAGTTTGTGGTTTTATCTTCTGTCACTTATCCCTTTAGTCATCAGTCTGTGCCTGAGCAATCGGCTAAGATATGAATCAACGGTCATCACTTCAGTGTTTAAAGACCTATAGATTCAAATTCCCTACTTTTTTGTGCATGGATGATGAGTGAAGGATAAGAATCTACCATGCTGTCTATGGACCCCTTATCTTTTAGTTGATTAATTCATGGATGAATGTTTAGTCTTTGTGTCTTCTTATTTGATGTGGATTGTGAATGATAAACCTCTGAGTGGAATGATAGTCCCTTTGCAAACCCAACTTTTGATTTCAATGACTTCTATGTGTGAGTTTTATTGATTATTGTGAAAAGTTTGTGGTTTTATCTTCTGTCACTTATCCCTTTAGTCATCAGTCTATGCCTGAGCAGTTAGCCAGGAGCCAAATCAATGATCATCACTTCGGTGTTTAAAGAGCTATAGATTCAAATGCCATGATTTTTTGTGCATGGATGATGAGTGAAGGATAAAAATATGTTATGTTGTCTATGGACCCCTTACATATCTTTTAGTTGATTGATTCATGGCTGAATGTTTAGTTTTTTAATCTTCTTCTTTGATGTGGATTGTGAATGATAAACCTCTGAATGTAATGACAGTCCCTTGAAGAACCCAACTTTTGATTTCAATGACTTCTATGTGTGGGTTTTATTGATTATTGTGAAATGTTTGTGGTTTTATATTTTGTCACTTATCCCTTTATTCATCAGTTCGTGCCTGAGCAGTCAGCCAAGAGTTGAATCGACGGTCATCACTTCGATGTTTAAATACCTATAGATTCAAATGCCTTGCTTTTCTATGCATGGATGATGAGTGAAGGATAAGAATCTGCCATGTTGTCTATGGACCCCTTATATTTTAGTTGATTGACTCATGGTTGAATGTTTAGTCTTTGTGTCTTCTTATTTGATGTGGATTGTGAATGATAAACCTCTGAGTGGAATGGAAGTCCCTTTGCGAACCCAACTTCTAATTTCAATGACTTTTATGTGTGGGTTTTACTGATTATTGTGAAAAGTTTGTGGTTTTATATTCTTTCACTTATCCCTGGTTGAATGACCAATCTTTGAGCCTTCTAATAAGTGAGTACCTCTGTGGATTTATTGTTTAAAACTTTGATTTATCTCTATGTTTTTAATTCCTTGAACTTGTGTACATCTCTTGATTTTTATTGATAAACTCTGCATTGTGGATAGATATTGAGGAGTGATGTCAACACAATATTATCCAAAAATTCCTCACAAACGCTCTAGGCATTCTCAAGAAGGAAGAACAAGAACTCCTTCTTCAACTGAGAGTCTGAGTGAGCACCAACAATCTCGTCAGAGGAGATTTTCAAATGAGTTTGTAAATAGATCAACCGCAGAACCTTCGCAAACCAGTGTTAAGGATGCAACCTTATTATATAGGTTGCACATCAATACTACTACACCTGAGAATGTAGGGAATAGCTATGGACAAGAGAAATTTCTGGTAAGTTTCTTAAATTTTTTTTATTTTTGTTGAATTTTGTTGTATTTAAATTTATGTGAGGTTAAATCTTGAAGTTACATTCAAATGTGTGTGTAGGCAATCAATTTAGAGCAAGGGACGACAATAAGAGTGGTTGTCACAAAGATTGAAATGTCGGTGCAAAGGGTGAAGGTGGATTTAGGAGGCCGCATTATGAAGAACCAAAAGATTACATGCCAGTATCCACCTATCCTTCAGATGTTTGCGATGAACTTCCCTGGGTAGAGAATCTAAAGCAATGACGATTGAGCAATGCTCAAGTGTTAAAAAGAGGTTGGAAAATGATTTGGCGATCTTGGACCTTCCTTAGGAGAGAAAACAAAGTTTTTAAATTGTTTTTCATTCACTGGAAAACTTTATGGATGCATATCAGAAGATGGGGCCAACTACTGACCATTTTTTCGATCTAATGAGGTAGAGAAAGTCAGAGGTGATGGGTCTTGATAAATGGGAGACAGTAAAAAACATAGTTTCAAAAGAAGACACCATCTCCATGTTCAATTTCAAAGAGGGCCCAAAGTGGAAAATGTTGAAGGTGCAATATTTTAAGCACCCTGACTTTGTCGGACATCTGTATAAGAGATTTTTGGCGGTATATGGGAAATTTCCCTGAAAAGATGAGGTTCTACATTGTTTTGCAAGACACTTTTTTGTGGAGTTTTTTTTGCACATGCACCTGAATTATACTAGTCTATCGTCCAAATATTATGGGACTGGTAAAGGACTTACATATGATCGCAAAGGGGCATATCGAAGTGTGGCATTGTCGAGGCCTCCATAACCTTTAGTACCTTGCCCAAAATGGGCATTTGCATCACTTTCAGAGTTTTAGGCTACATCAGATGTTGGCAAAGAGGCCAGGACTGCAATCGAGGAAAATTTGGAAGCTATGTTTTATGGTGTTGATGTTGGCATGAAGCGTTAGAGAGAAGAAGCCAATTCTCAGGCCACATTTGTTGATAAAACAGATGCAGACTTAGATGCAATGTCAGCAGAAGAAGTTTTAGAGTATGCAAAATTTTGTCAGGATGGTTTGAAGAAGGTCATTCAGAATGATGACCCAAATCACAGATTGGTATGTGATCTATTTAAGAAAATTTTGACGCATTTTATGAAAGTTTACTTCAAGTTGTAGATTTATATATCCTTGTCTCTATATAAATAATAGAGTTCTTCTTGCCATTAATTGTAGTTTTGAGATATGTTAAATGAATCTCCAGCTGATAGAGGACTTGATTCGACAAGTTTGAATTTGGATGGATTGAATCGAGTATGTTTTTTCTAATAGTTGTTCAATCTCCACTTTTTTGAATAAGAGATCAACAACATTTATAATTTTGTATAATTGTGACCACATTGAATCCTAGATTTAGTTCTTAGTTTTGTTTTTCAGATCTCTCTATTCCATCTCCTAGTATTTGGGTTGGCTTGTCTCAATTATTAGTGGGAGAGTTTGAAGAGGGTGGGAGTTTACAGGTATCGTTTAATGTCTTAAAATCATTTAAATTTAATGTGTTATATAAGCATTTGAATAAAAAATAATTAATTTTCAAATTTGAAATGTGTTATATAGGCTAATGTGGAGAAGAGAGTACTTGAGAGTTTGCTCAGAAGGGATATTGGGATTGAGAAAGCACCCAGATTAGGAAATGATGTGTCCATTCAGGATGATTGATAAATGTATGTTCTTGAATTTTATCAAATTTTTGTTTTGTCAAATTTATAGTTTATCCTTTCCTCAATTAATTTGAATTATATAGAACCCCTAGATAAGTTTTTCGTTGTCTTAAATGGTGTACATTCAAACTTATTTAAGGTTATATCATGATGAAGACCCAAATTTGAACTTGAATATGTTTGAATATTTGAGAACAGATTCTATCCCACATCAGAAAAGAGAAGGTTTCTAAATTTTCCTCTATTGCATTCCTTGCTTTCTTGTTCAAGAATGGCGTAGTATTATATGAGAACATATATTCCACCAAAGAAAGAGAAGATAAGTATATTTCCGAAGAATGGTTTTTAAAATGGAGATTTGTGAACTTTTTTAGATAATAAGTAGTATTTTGGAAGAATTGCTTAATATGGAGATTTATGAGTCCTTTAGTTTGAAAGGGAATCATGAAATTTGATTATATGACCACTGCAGAAGAAGAAGAGAAGTATTTAACTGATGAGGAGATTAGTATTTTATTGTTGTGTGTAACATCCCTCTCTGGTGCACTGAGTGAACTTACTCTTTGAGGACACTTTCTCGCAAGTGATTCAAATTTTTATGCTAATAAAACATTTGATTTTTATTATGAGGCGTTATGGGTCGATGACATGGTTTAACTGCATTGACATAGACAGGTGCTATTGACTCAATTTTTCTGAGTGTGCAAGATTTTGGACCTCGAGGATGTAGGGGCATCGATGAAACCCCTTGGACTCTAGATCGAGTCAGGGAGTGTACCATTGGGGTTTGATTGTTTTACTGTGATATTAATGCATATGATTAGATGATATGATATGTATATATTATGACATGATTTGTTGATGATGCAAGCTGACAATAGCTTGCTGACCGGACTCACATGTGGAGTAAAGGGGTCACACACGACTACCAGAGATGTTGAGGGAGAGGTGTGGAAAACAACCCTTCCACAACCTACTAGCACTCTCCCCATGGCTCGAACTGTAGGTTAACATTTACCTACATCGAGAGGACCCACAATGCCATGAGGGAAGACTGCGACAGTCACTCACGATGATTCTAAGGGGTGTGCAATAAGGCGGGGGCCTTATTCCTTAGAGGCCCTTAGTCTCCCACAAGTTCACTTGGTGGAGTATTGACACCAAGGGTTATTGATGTCTATCAAGTCAGTCAAGAGGCGAGTGGCACCCTTGGAGCATGTGGTGCATCCTGAAGGGTACGTTGCGCAAGAAAAAATGGAAAGAGGTGAGTGGCACCCTTGAAGCACATAGTGCGTCCTGAAGGGCATATCACGCAAGGGAACAGATGAGGTGAGTGGCACCCTTGGAGCAGCTAGTGCATCTTGAAGGGCAAGTCGCATGGTTATTGATAAATGAATGAACCTAGATGGCCGTCGCATGGTTATTGATAAATGAATGAACCTAGATGGCCTTAGGATGAACAATGTGATAAGAATTAAAAAAAAAAAAAAACATTTTTCCCTAATAAAATGTCGCGCATCGCGAAAAGTAAGGTCTAGTTCTAAATCATACTAATGGTAAAATTTTATGATTTTTATAAAAACAAATGTTGGAATAAAATTAAAAAAAGGAATTAATTGTTTTATTATTTTTTGATAATTTAAAATATACTAATTAAATGAGAAAAGGGAAAAGGGTTGATTTCCACAGATGCCTTTTTGAGTTCTAATTAAAAGGGGAAAGAGGGAAAATCTAAAATATTAGGAAACTAGGAAAAGAGGTAAACATAAAAAGGGAAAAAGGCGAACATAAGGGAAAAAGAGGAAATTCAAACTTAGTAAAGTATCTATCATTTAAGAGCTTTCTAATTTAAACTGAACTAGCAATTTAATAATAGGGAAAGTTGTTCAAACCTGTAAGAGAATTTAGGGACACCTAGGAGTGATTCTAGGAGTAACTCTAGGTGGGTGAGGGAAACAAAGATAATTAATTAATTAAAGAAATTAATTTATGGAGTCATGATGGGGATGGGTGACACTTGTACGGGAAGGAATTCTTAGAAACTAAATTTAAAAAAAACTTAATTAAACGAGATTTTAGGAAAGTAAGGAACCACGAAACTATATATAATGAAGGGAGGAGATGGAGGTAAGGGGGATCTATTTTATGTAACATTACACTGCATAAATATCCACTTGACTGAATGAACTTATGGGAATTTGGATACCCATATCGGTGAGGAGTGGTGGCTCAGCCTTGCGAGGTGAGCTGGGAGCTAGTCGAAATCTCTAGATAGTGAGTGTGTGGACCCTTTGTGGCTCAGGGGGCTAAGGGGGGAAAAGAGTACCCCTAGCATTAGCTAGGAGGTACTGGTGAAGTCTCATTGATCGACACGTGGGAGTTGCACATAGCGCGCGGGACGTCCACTTAGAGAGGGAGATTAGGCAATGGTATAGTAGATCATTGTAGGATTTATGATTTGGATATGCATGTTTATTTTCGGTAGGTAAAATGGTGGTCTATATTCATGACTAAAATTTTTAGAGGCGTAGCTGATTAATTAATTGGTTTCCCATGACCTTCATGCTCCTGGATGTCATGACTGCCCTGTGGTGTTGATTGTAATCCTATTGGTTGTTTTTCTCTTCGTCCCTAGCTCATCAGTCCTTGCCTGAGTAGTCAACCAGGAACCTGATCTACGATCATCGCTTCAGCGTTAATAGACCTATGGACCTCAACGCCCTGCCTTTTTGTGCATGGATGTTGAGTGAAGGCCATTCCTACCAGTCGTCTACCCCTTTGGTTCTCGGTTGATTGGTGATCTATACATCTTCTTGGATTGACCATGTTTGCAATGTCTTGGGACGAGTTTCCCTTCATTTTAAATTGCCTAAAATTGGGTATAAACTCTGCGATGAATGTGATTTTCCATACAGATGCTTACATATTACCTGACAATTTTCTATTTATAGAAGAGTTGTCAATTAAAAGAGCTTCTGTGTATTCCCTTTTCATCTAACGATTAGCGGTGTGTTCAATTCTTATTGAATTATTGTTGTTCACTCTATTTTCATTCAACGATTTTTGTATGTCATACTCCTCGACTTACTATTATTTGATCAATGTCGTAACTTAAAGATAGAATAATTTTAGCTAATCTTGAGTCAATTATTTCGATCAATTTTTTTTCTTCTGAAATTATTGTTAAACACAGGTGTGCATGAACTGAATGCTTTAAACAGTTTAAATTATCATGAAGGGTTTAATTCTGTAGATCACTTAGATTTTCGTACCAGTATTGAATTCGTTGTTCGTTAATTTCTCAAACAGTACAATTGAATTTCGTTTGTTGTTACAAATATTACTATTTTTTATTTACACAGAATGTTTTAATTACACAAATCACTTATTACATGGATTACATGGATTATTTTATCACACCGATTTTTACTGTTACACATAATTTATTACCATGAAATGTCGTTAAAGACGACTGTGTTTACTGCCTTAAATTCTACGACGTGCCTTTATCTTGTAGCCTGCGTTTTGTTGATGTGTGGCACCACGTTTTGCGTTTAAACCCGTGACTGCGCTTTCCTATGTTTCACCACAATTTTGCATTAAGATTATGACTGTGTTTTGATTTTAATAACCCCAAATTTTCCCTTTTAATATGACTTCGATTTTCCCTCTTAAAATAGTCTGGCGACTTTACCCTTTGGAAACTGCAAGTGTTACCTTAGTGCATGGTGTTTTCCATTACCTATGTGTTCTTTAATTTTATTTTTTCTCATCTTATTCAGTGTTTCTTTAAGACTGCATTTCCTCACCTTCCATTCATTGCCTGCAGTCCATTTATTGATGGCGTTAATTTCTCGGCAATTTACTTTTTCTGGCAAGTACATGCACCAATTTTTAGTTGTCAGCTTGCACCTTTAATAGCAACTCTTTGGCTAACAATGTAGAGGGATGATTTGTCTTACATAGCATTGATTTAGCATTTTTGTAATGGATAACTTCTCCTTTAAACAACCTGCATTCAATACATAATTTAAATTGATGGGACCACCATTATGCCGAATAGACCGCCTTAAATTAACTTAGCCTAGACTTGTCATTTAAAATTAATATTGATTTTACCAGAATTGTTAGTTAAGAAGGTAATTATTTGTTATACTATTAGTAATGCCTTATTTAAAGTGTCTAAATTGATTGTGTTTAGATTTAATTTAGAGGGTATATTGATGACAAATGTATCTTTAGAACTGCTCCATTTGATTGTATTTAATGTTAAAATGGACGATGCTTTAAGGACTAATTGTAAATTAATCTGTCAACTAGTGGGATAATTGTAGCTGGTGCCTTATTTTTTAACGTCATCAGTGAGGTAAATTTCTTAACTAGATGGTTTTTAGCGATAAATTTAGGCTTTGCCTCTTTAGATCGTAATTAATGTTAATTAGAATATCATGTATTGACTGACTATGATTCAGACATGCTGATTTAGAGGGAAGGTTATGTTACTTAGATTGATATCTATTGATTAATTTTAAATGGGAGTAAAGGGGTTGGGTTGTTGACGAAGACACGCGTTGGCTTTCATTTTCCCTTGTTGTTGTCCTCTTGCATCTCGTCGACCTATGGTTGGGGTTGGGTGCAGTCGTGTGTCAATTGTTTCACCTCCTAGCACGTTGGATATTCTTGAATCCTTGGCTCCATTAGGATTATTGCGCCACGGTCATTGACACGTCTATCATTTGGGGATGACATTATTCCTAATGAGGGGATCATGGAATGCACTATTGGATAGGGGCGAAGGTTAACTTGGCTAGAGTCGGTGCCTTCCGTGTGCATGTTGTTGAGCATTTTAAGTTGGCTTTAGGTGTTTGGGTTGAAAGCCTTCATGCGTTGGGTTTGCATGCCTTGAGGTTCTAGTCAATCTGCTTTTGGTTTAACACACATTCACCCAATGGATCTTGTGCCAGTGTTTGGATTCATAGTTGTTTGTCACCTACTCTGCGGGTGTGATGCTCATCATCAGATGAGTTGTTGAGCTATGATCGTTGTTGTTGTCATGTTTAAAAAAAAAAAAAAAATGTTGTACGTTTAGCTTCGCTTGTAGACGCAATGTTTGGGGTCATTACATATGGTATCAGAGTGGGTTCAACACTGCGACTATGGATCGCCATGCTTTCCACTACCGTAAAATTTGAGTATCATTATAGCACTGCTTAAAAATTTAATGAGATCATCCGGTGATATCGTTTAGAGGACACCTCGGAGGTTTGCAATGTGGTCTCGTGGAAGGAGTTGTGACGCCTCCAGAAGTTCATGCACCCTCATAGTCGAACCCCCCATGGGGACGAACAAGTCCTTGGGCTGGATTTGCTTGTTGTAAGGGATGATGATGGTCTGAAAAGGCCCTACCAAGTATTGTAAAGGGGCCTTGATTCATCATCGGTACTGAGATGAAGCTAGGGCACGTATACCCCTAAGGGTCCACCGCGCGCCCTAGCTAGTACTATTAGAATCCACTAAGAACTCGAGAGAGTTGAGTTCTTGAGTCCACGAGTGTCATGGATGGTTGTGTCGTCGAGGCATGGTTGTAGAGGAAGGCATTGTGCTTCATGCTTCGCGATCTTAACCTCTAGCTTGAAGGTCTTCTTGGTGGTCTTTCAACTGAAGGGGAAAGATCTTCTATGGCAGAAGACGTTCCTGCCACTTTGAACATGGTCGTCGATGACGTGTCATGGGAATTGTTCCAGGAAAAATTCTAGAGGAGGTCTCATTCTAAGGAATTTGTTGAACATAAGCTCAACGAGTTCGATGCCTTGTGACAGAGTGACCATATGGTGCCGAGCATGAGGCCCGTTTTTGGAGCTTCTTCGGTCTGCTCCACACCCTCACTGAGAAACTTAAGGTCAATGATATTTTGTTGGGCTTAGTGTTGGAATTCAGCTTCTACTTCAGGTACCAATATTACTGGATCATAGAAAGTATTTTGGAATGTGGGGAGCCACATTTCCATTGCAACTGCCCAGTGAAGAGGACTAGAGCATATAGATCAGTCGGACCCACTACCATGGGAGATTTGGGCAAGGCCCATCAGAATCTTGCGGTGGTGAATAACTACCAGGAAGAGCACAAGTTGACTATGCTCGAGACCTCAGGTACCGTCACTGACTAGACGTTTAGTAGTTGATTGTTCTCAGTGCTCCCGAGAGTTCCATTTTGGTGCCACATTAAAAAGGGTTAAAGTAGAGATAGTTGAACATGATGAGTTCATCTTTGAAGAGATGGATTTGGAAGACAAACAGAGGGTTGGAAGAAACTTTATGGGATGTACCCTTAACCTGGGAGGGTTTTTCACCAAGGCCAACTTGTACGGCATGATCTTAGGATCTTGCAACGTCATGATCAGTATGGATTGGTTGGAATCACTTGAGGCGATACTGAACTGTAAGATGAAGTGGTTGAGCTTGGTCGATGTGAGGGGAAGAGATGCGTGATTGTAGGTTGGAACTAGGGTGTTCCCTGAGGTTCATCTCCTCCTTCCAGCTATGGAAGAGCATGCACAAGTGGTGTATGCTTTATGCAATCCTTGCAAGAAAAATGAGAAGCTAAAGGTCTAGAACAAATTCTAGTGGTAAGAGAGTTTGTTGACATCGTCTTAGAGGAGTTACCTGGGATGTCGCCAAAGAGAACTAAAGTCGAGGATTGAACCAATAGCGAGAACACCTTATTAGATGTCGACCCTGGAGTTACAGGAGTTGAGAATGCAACTGAAGGAATTGCTGGACCTGGGACTGATACGTCTATGTGTGTCACCGTGGGGTGCGCCTGTTATTTTCATACGAAATAATGATGGGTCATTGAGGCTCTGCATTGACTACCATCAATTGAACAAAGAAATGATCAGGAATTAGTATCCATTGCCGAGAATTGATGATTTTTTCGATCAGTTGAAGGGTGTGATGGTGTTCTCAAAGAACGATTTGCGATCAGGGTATCACCAGTTATGGATTAAGAAGAATGGTGTCTCTAAGAATGCCTTTAATATCAGGTTTCGACATTACGGGTTTACTGTTTTACTGGTTGAAATGACAAATTCCCAAGGGGTATTTATGATTTTGATGAACGGGGTGTTCCGCGAGTACCTGGACAAGTTCGTCCAAGTATTCATTGATGATATTTTGATCTACTCTCGGACAATGGAGGAGCATGAAGAGCACTTGTGCTTGGTACTACAGTGTTTGCGAGAGAACAAATTGTATGGGAAGTTTTCCAAATGCTCATTTTATCAATCGAAGATTCACTACTTAGGGCATGTCATCTACGACAAAGGCATCGTCGTGGATCTAGCAAAGGTTGAGGCTATCATGGAATGGTCTGTGCCGACGAATGTCCTAGAAGTGCATAACTTCATGTGTTTAGTAGGATACCATCGATGGTTCATCGAGGGATTCTCGAAGATAGAAAACCTGATTACTGAGTTACAGAAGAAGAAAAATAAGTTTGTTTGGACTGAGAAATGCACGGAGGAATTTTGTAGGCTCAAAGAGTTGTTGACAACAACATTGATACTAAATGTCCCTGATATGGATGCAAAATTCTTGGTAGCCATGAGGCATGAGGAGAACTACACGACACATGATTTGGAGTTTTTAGCCTTCATTTATGCCATGAAGGTTTGGAGACACTACCTTGTTGGACAAAAATTTGAACTAAAGACAGAACACTATGGACTACAACACCTCTTTACGCAAAGCGACTTGAACGAGCGACAATGGAATTGGTCATAATTTCTTAGCAAGTACGACTGCGAGATCACTTACATAAAAGGAACAATGAACCGAGTGGCATATGCATTGAGTTGGAGACCATACATCTTTTCATTGTTTCCTCTTTACAAAAATATACGTGAAAAGATTTTAACTTTACAACGCAATGATGACTGGTACAAGAGGTCAAGGATTTTATCTCACAAAATGAAATGATAGTACCAAGATCTGAAGGGTTTATGTTTGACGACAATGGATTATTGAGGTCTAACATTTGGATATACGTACCGCCAAATGACAAGTTGAGGATCTTGATCCTAAACAAGGCTCATAGAGCAGTATACATGGCTCACCCGAGAGTCACAAAGATGAAGGCGGACCTTAAACCCTTGTTCTTTTGGAAGGGAATGAAGGCACTCATAGCCAACTATGTGGCCAGAGGTCTAGAATGTCAGCAGGTAAAGGTTGAACATAGACACCCAGCAAGATTACTATAGCCATGCACTATTACAGAATCTAAATGGGAGGTTATTTCGATGGATTTTGTTGTTGGATTGCCATTGATGGCAAGGAGACATGACTCAATTTTTGTAGTAGTAGAAACTCTGACGAAGAGTGCTCACTTTATTCCTATGCATATGACGTATTAGGCACCTGACATAGCTAGAGTTTTTCATCAGTGATATTGTGAGGTTGCATGGTGTTCCTAAGAGGACTATATCTGATTGAGGATCGATGTTTATTGGATGATTTTGGATGAGTTTCCAAGAGGCCTTGGGAACCAAACTTAACTTTAGTATTGCATATCACCCGGAGACTGGCGGGCCAACCAAATGAATGAACCATACCTTGTAGGATATGTTGCGCATGTATGTGATGGACCAACAAAAGCATTGGGAAGAATTCTTACCACATGTGGAATTCGCTTACAACAACAGTTACTAGAGAACCATTAAGATGGCATCGTTCGATGTTTCTTTACGGGTGACCGTGTCAAACACCTTTGAGTTGGGATCAGCTTGAGGATAGGGTCCTAGTGGGACCAGAAGCGATCCAAGAAATGGAAGAGAAAATGCAAACAATAAGACAAAGGATTAAATAAGTGCAAGATCAATAGAAGAGTTATGTCGATGCACACCGTGTCGACCGTAGTTACGAGTTCGACGTTCGAGTCTTCTTGCGGGTTAAACCACATAAGAGTTCAATCAAGTTTAGGAAGGGAGATAAACTCTCTCCTAGGTTTGTGGGACCTTTAGATATTGTGGAAATAAAGGGGCCCGTGGACCATCGACTAGCCTTGCCTAATTCTTTGAGGCGTATGGACGATGTTCATGTATCTGATTTGAAACATTATATTAGTGATCCTACACATGTTATTTACATGAGTTCCTTGCAGGTATTGGATAAGGGGGTTCTCATGGCTAAGCCAATCCACACCTTGGATCCTTGCATTTGACAACTACGGCGTCGAACAATAGATCAGGTCAAGGTACAGTGGGACAACTATAGTCCTCACTCGGCGACCTGGAAAGATGCATATTATATGCGCTATCAGTTTCCATTTTTGTTTGATAGATAGACTTATGATATTGTGATACACTTATTTCAGAAATTTTACTATGAAACTTCAGGACGAAGTTTAGACCAAGAGGGGGTGTATGTAACATCCCGCTCTGGCGCACTGAGTGAACTTATTCTTTGAGGACACTTTCTCGCAAGTGATCCGAATTTTTATGCTAATAAAACATTTGATTTTCATTATGCGGCAATATGGGTCGATGACATGGTTTAACTGTATTAACATAGACAAGTGTTATTGACTCAGTTTTTTTGAGTGTGCAAGATTTTGGACCTCGAGGGTGCAGAGGCATTGATGAAACCCTTTGGAATCTAGATCGAGTCAGGAAGTGTACCATTGGGGTTTGATTGTTTCACTATGATGTTAGTGCATCTTATTAGATGATATGATATGTATATATTCTGACATGATTTTTTGATGATGCAGGCTAATGAGAGCTTGCCGACTGGACTCACATGTGGAGTAAAGGGGTCACACAAGACTAGAAGAGATGTTGAGGGAGAGGTGTGGAAAACAACCCTACCACAACCTACTAGCACTCCCATCATGGCTCGAACTGTAGGTTAACATTTACCTAGTTCAAGAGGACCCACAATGTCGTGAGGGAAGATTGTGACAATCGTTCATGATGATTCTAAGGGGTGCACAATAAGGCGGGGGCCTTATTCCTTAGAGGCCCTTAGTCTCCCACAAGTTCACCTGGCAGAGTATTGACTCCAGGGGTTATTGATGTCTACCAAGTCACTCAAGAGGTGAGTGGCACCCTTGGAGCACATGGTGCATCCTAAAGGGCACGTCGCGCAAGAAAAAATGAAAAGAGGTGAGTGGAACCCTTGGAGCACATAGTGTGTCCTGAAGGGTATGTTGTGGAAGGGAACAGATGAGGTGAGTGGCACCCTTGGAGCACCTAGAGCGTCCTGAAGGGCACGTCGCATGGTTATTGATAAATGAATGAACCTAGATGGCCTTAGGATGAACAATGTGATAAGAATTAAAATAAAAATAAAAATTTGCTTAATAAAATGTTGCCCATCACGAAAATTAAGGTCTAGGTCTAAATCATGCTAATGGTAAAATTTTATCCTTTTTATAAAAAAAAAATGTTGGAATAAAATTTTAAAAAGGGAATTAATTTTTTTACTATTTTTTGATAATTTAAAACATACTAATTAAATGAGAAAAGGGAAAAAGGGTTAATTTCCACACCTGCCTTTTTGAGATCTAATTAAAAGGGGAAAAAGGGAAAATCTAAAATATTAGGAAACTAGGAAAAGAGGTAAACATAAAAAGGGAAAAAGGGTAACATAAGGGAAAAAATGGAAATTCAAACTTAGTAAAGTATCTATCATTTAAGAGCTTTCTAATTTAAAATGAACTAGAAATTTAATAATAGGGAAATCCATTAAAACCTATCACAGAATTTAGGGACACCTAGGAGTGATTCTAGGAGTAACTCTAGGTGGGTAAGGGAAATAAAGATAATTAATTAATTAATGAAATTAATTTATGGAGGAATGATGGGGATGGGTGACACTTGTACGGGTAGGAATTTTTAGGAACTAAATTTAAAAAAAACTTAATTAAACGATATTTTAGGAAAGTAAGGAACCGTGAAACTCTATATAATGAAGGGAGGAGATGGAGGTAAGGTGGATCTGTTTTGCGTAACGTTGTGCTGCAAAAATATCCACTTGACTGACTTAAGTTGTGGGATTTGGGATACCCAACTCGGTGAGGAGTGGTGGCTCGGCCTTGCGAGGCGAGCTGGGAGCTAGTCAAAATCTCTGGATAGTGAGTGTGTGTCCCCTTTGCGGCTGGGGGGGCTAAGGGGGAAGAAGAGTACCCCTAGCATTGGATGGGAGGTACCGGTGAATTTGTGTCGGTCGACATGCGAGAGTTGCAAAGAGTGCGTGGGATGTCCACTCAGAGCTGGCAATCAAGAAACTTTACGCTCTCTTCATTGTATAGTAGATCATTGTAGGACTTATGATTTGGATATGCATGTTTATTTTTCATAGGTAAACTGGTTGTCTAGATTCATCACTAAAATGTTTAGAGGCCTAGATGATTGGTTAATTGGTTTTCCATTACCTTTGTGCTCCCGCATGTGGTGACCACCCTATGGTGTTGATTGTGACCCTATTGGTTGTTTTTCCCTTCATCCCTAGCTAATCATTCCTCACTTGAGAAGTCAACCAAGAGCCTGATCTATGGTTGTCTCTTCAGCATTAATAGACCTATGGATCTCAATGCCCTATTTTTATGTGCGTGGATGATGAGAGAAGGTCATTTCTATTAGTCATCTACCCCTTTGGTTCTCGGTTGATTGGTGATCTGTGCATCTTCTTGGATTGACCATCTCTGCAATGTCTTGGGACAAGTTTCCCTTCATTTTAAATTGCCTAAAATTGGGTATAAACTCTGCGATGAATGTGATTTTCCATACGGATGATTAAATCTTACCCAACGATTATGTATTTATAGAAGAGTTGTCAATTAAAAGAGTTTATGTGTATTCCCTTTTCATCTAACGATTAGCGGTGTGTTCAATTCTTATTAAATGATTGTTGTTCACTCTATTTTCATTCAACCATTGTTGTATTTCATACTCCTCTTCTTACTATTAGTTGATCAATGTCGTAACTTAAAGATAGAATAATTTTAGTTGATCTTGAGTCAATTATTTCGATCAATTTTTTTTTTGAAATTATTGTTAAACAAAGGCATGCATGAACTAAATGCTTTAAACAATTTAAATTATCATGAAGGGTTTAATTTTGTAGATCACTTAGATTGTCCTACCAGTATTGAATTCATAGTTCATTAATTTCTCATACAGTATGGTTGAATTTCGTTTGTTGTTACACAAATTATTATTTTTTATTTACATGGAATTTTTTAGTTACAGAGATCACTTATTACACGGATTGCACGGATTATTTTATCACACCAATTTTTACTGTTACACATAATTTATTACCACAAAATGTCGTTAAAGATGACTGTGTTTACTGCCTTAAAGTCTATGACATGCCTTTATCTTGTAGCCTGCATTTTGCTGATGTGTGGCACCACGTTTTGCCATTAAAACCGTGACTACACTTTCCTGTGTTTCACCACGATTTTGCATTAAGATTCTAACTGCATTTTGATTTTAATAAACCTGGATTTTCCCTTTTAAGATGACCGCAATTCTCCCTCTTAAAATAGCATGGCGATTTTTCCCTTTGGAAACTGCAAGTGTTACGTTAGTGCATGGTGTTTTCCATTTAATACCTACATGTTCTTTAATTCAATTTTTTTTCATCTTATTCAGTGTTTCTTTAAGATTCCATTTCCTTACCTTCCATTCATTGCCTGTGTTCTATTTATTGATGGTGTTAATTTCTCGAAAATTTACTTTTTCTAGCGAGTACGTGCACTAATTTTCAGTCGTCATCTTGCACCTTTAATAGCAACTCTTTGGCTGACAGTGTAGAGGGATGACTTGTCTTACATAGAATTGATTTAGCATTTTTGTAATGGATAACTTCTCATTTAAACATCCTGCATTCAATATAGAATTTAAATTGATAGGACAACCCTTATGCTGAATATACTTCCTTAAATTAACTTAGCCCAGACTTGTCATTTAACCTTAATATTGATTTTACCAGACTTGTTAGTTAAGAAGGTAATTATTTCTTATACTATTAGTAATGACTTATTTAAGGTGGCTAAATTGATTACGTTTAGAGTTAGTTTAGAGGGTACATTGATGACCAATTTATCTGTATAAATTATCCATTTGATTGCATTTAATGTTAAAATGGACGATGCTTTAAGGACTAATTGTAAATTAATCTGTCAGCTAGTGGGATAATTGTAGCTGGTGCCTTATTTGTTAACGTCATCGGTGAGGTAAATTGCTAAACTAGATGGTGTTTAGCTATAAATTTGGGCTTTGCCTATTTAGACTGTAATTAATGTTAATTAGACTATCATTTATTGACTAACTATGATTCAAACATGCTGATTTAGAGGGAGTGTTATGTTACTTAGATTGATATCTATTGATTAATTTTAGATGGGAGTAAAGGGGTTGGGTTGTTGATGAAGACACGTGTTGGCTTGTGTCTTCCCTTGTTGTCATTCTCTTGCATCTCGTCGACCTATGGTTGGGGTTGGGTCCATTCTTGTGTCAATTGTTTCACCTCCTAGAATGCTAGATATTCTTGAATCCTTGGTTCCATTAGGATTATTGAGGCCACGGTCATTGATGCGTCTATCATCCGGGGATGGCATGATTCTTGATGAGGGGATCATGGAATACACTATTGGATAAGGGTGAAGGTTAACTTGGCTAGAGTCAGTGCCTTCTGTGTGCGTGTTGTTGACCATTTTAAGTTGGCTTTAGGAATTTGGGTTGAAAGCCTTCATGCATTGGGTTCGCGCGCCTTGAGGTTCTAGTCGTTCTACTTATGGTTTAATGCATGTTCACCCAATGAATCTCATGCTAGTGTTTGGAGTCATAGTTGTCTGTCACCTGCTCTATGGGCATGATTCTCATCATCAGATGAGTTGTTGAGCTGTGATCGTTGTTGTCGTCCTATTTTCAAAAAAAAAAAATTGTTGTGCATTTAGATTCACTTGTAGCCACAATGTTTGGGGTCATTACATATGGTATCAGAGCGGGTTCAACCCTACGACTATGGATCGCCATGCTTTCCACTGTAGTAAACTATGAGTATCATTATAGTGTTGCTTAAAAAATTAACAAGATCATCCGGTGATATCATTTAGAGGACACCTCGAAGGTTTGCAATGTAGTGTCGTGGAAGGAGTTGTGATGCCTCTATAAGTTTCTGCACCCTCGGAGTCGAGCCCCCATGGGGAGGAACAAGTCTTGGGGATAGATTTTCTTGTTGTAAGGAATGATGATGGTCTGACAAGGCCCTTCCAGGTATTGTCAAGGGGCCTTGATTCATCATCCATACTGAGATGAGGCCAGGGCACCTATACCCATGAGGGTCCACCATGTGCCCCAGCTAGTACCGTTAGAATCCACTGAGAACTCCAGAGAGTTGAGTTCTCGAGTCCATGAGTGTTGCAGATGGCTATGTCGTTGAGGCATCGTTGTAGAGGAAGGTGTTGTGCTTCATGCTTCGCGATCTTGACCTCCAGCTTGAAGGTCTTCTTGGTGGTCTTTCATCTAAAGGGGAATGCTCTTCTATGGTGGAAGACACTCCTACCACTTTGAACATGGTCATCGACAACGTGTCATGGGAACTATTCTAGGAACAATTCCAAAGGAGGTCTCTTTCTGAGGAATTCGTTGAATGTCATCTCAATGAGTTCAATGCCTTTCGATAGAGCGACTGTACGGTACTAAGTACGAGCCCCGTTTTTGGAGCTGCTTCAGTGTGCTCCACATCCTCACCGAGAAACTTAAGGTCAATGAGTTTGTGTTAGGATTATCATTGGAATTCAACTTCTACTTTAGGTACTAATATTACTGGACCGAAGAAAGTATGTTGTAATGTGGAGAGCCACATTTCCAGTGCGACTGCCCAGTGAAGAGGACTAGAGCATATAGATTAGTCAGACCCACTACCATGGGATATTTGGGCAAGGCCCATTAGAATCATGTGGAAGTGAGTAATTGATAGGCAGAGCACCAGCTGACTCTACTCAAGACCTCAGGTACCATCGTTGACCAGACACTTAGTAGTTGATTGATCTCGGTGCTCCTAAGAGTTCCATTCTGTTGCCACATTAAAAAGGTTTAAAGTAGAGACAATCGAACATGATGAGTTAAACTTTGTAGAGATGGATTCGAGAGCCAAACAGAGGGTTGGAGGAAACTTTATGGGTTGTACCTTTAACCTGGGAGAGTTTGTCACAAGGGCCAACCTATATGGTATGATCTTAGGATCTTGTGGCATCGTTATCAGTATGGACTAGTCAGAATCGCTTGAGGTGATACTCAACTGTAAGATGAAGCAATTGAGCTTGGTCAATTTGAGGGGAAGAGGTGTGTGATTATAGGTTAGAACTAGGGAGTTCCCTGAGGTTCATCTCTTCCTTGTAGCTATGGAAGAGCATGTGCAAGGGGTGTGCGCTTTATGCGATCCTTGCAAGAAAAATGAGAAGCGGAAGGTCTAGAATAGATTCTGGTGGTAAGAGAGTTTGCTGACATCATTTTGGAGGATTTAACTAGGATGTCGTTGGAGAGGGGGTTAGAGTTTAATATAGACCAAAAACTAGGGACTGAACCAATAGTGAGAACGCCTTATCGGATGTCAACCCCAGAGTTATAGCAGTTGAGAATGCAATGAAAGGAATTGCTAGACTTGGGACTGATACATCCAAGTGTGTCATCGTGGGGTGTGCAAGTTATTTTCATACAAAAGAATGATGGGTTGTGGAGGCTCTACATTGACTACCATCAATTGAACAAAGCAATGATCGGGAATCAATATCCATTGCTGAGAATTGATGATTTGTTCGGTCATTTAAAGGGTGTGATGGTGTTCTCAAAGATTGATTTACAATCAGGGTATCACCAGTTAGGGATCAAAGAGAATGACATCCCTAAGTCTGCCTTTAAGATCAGGTTTGGACATTACGATTTTACTGTTTTACTAGCTAGAATGACAAATACCCTAGTGGTATTTATGAGTTTGTTGAACACGGTGTTCTGCGAGTACTTGGAAAAGTTCGTCCAAGTATTCATTGATGATATTTTGATCTACTCTTGGACAACGGAGGAGCATAACAAGCACTTGCGCTTGGTACTATATTGTCTACGAGAGAAAAAATTGTATGGGAAGTTGTCCAAATGCTCATTTTATCAATCGAAGATTCACTACTTAGGGCATGTCATCTCCAGCAAAGGGATCGTCATGGATCTAGCAAAGGTCAAGGCTATCATGGAATGGACTGCTCCAAGGAATGTCCCAGAAGTGCATAGCTTAATGTGTTTAGCAGGATACCATCGATGGTTCATCGAGGGATTCTCAAAGATAGAAAACCTAATTACTGAGTTACAGAAGAAGAAAAAGAATTTTTTTTGGATTGAGAAATGCACGAAAGAATTTTGGAGGCTCATGGAGTTGTTGACAAAAACACCGATGCTAAATGTCCCTGATATGGATACAGAATTCTTGGTAGGCACTGATGCATCTAAGGAAGGATTAGGTGGAGTCTTGATGCAAGACAGTTGAGTGATTTGGAGTTGCTAGCCATGAGGCATGAGGAGAACTACGTGATGTATGATTTGGAGTTGTTAGCCATCGTTTATGCCATGAAGGTTTGGAGAAACTACCTTGTTGGACAAAAATTTGAACTAAAGATGGACCACTGTGGACTACAACACCTCTTTACGAAAAGTGACCTGAACGCACGACAATGGAGTTGGCCGGAATTTCTTAGCAATTACAACTTCGAAATCACTTACATAAAAGGAACAATGAAATGAGTGGCATATGCACTGAGTTAGAGACCACACATCTTTTCGGTGTTTCATCTTCAGATGAATCTACATGAAAATATTCTAACTTTATAGCATGATGATGACTGGTACAAGGGGTCAAGGATTTTATCATACAAAACACAATGATAGTACCAACATTTGAAGGGTTTATGTTTGACGACGATGGATTATTGAGGTTTAACATTCAGATATACGTATCATTGAACGACAAGTTGAGGAGCTTGATCCTAAATGAGGCTTATAGAGCAGTATACATGGCTCACCCGGGAGTCACAAAGATGAGGGCAGACCTTAAACCCTTGTTATTTTGGAAGGGAATGAAGTCTGACATAGTCAACTATGTGGCCAGAGGTCTATAATTTCAGCAGGTAAAGGTTGAACATAGACACCTAGTGGGATTACTATAGCCACACACTATTACGAAATCGAAATGGGAGGTTATTTTAATATATTTTGTTGTTGGATTTCCATTGATGACAAGGAGGCATGACTCGATTTTCATAGTAGTAGACACTCTAACGAAGAGTTCTCACTTTATTCCTGTGCGTATGACATATCAGGCACCTGACATATCTAGATTTTTTCATTAGTGAGATTGTGAGGCTGCATGGTCTTCCTAAGAGGACTATATCTGATCGAGGATCGGCGTTTACTGGATGATTTTGGATGAGTTTCCAAGAGGCCTTGGGAACCCAACTTAACTTTAGTACTGTGTATCAGCCAAAGACTCACGGGTAGACCAAACAAATGAACCAGACCTTGGAGGATGTGTTTCACATGTATGTGATGGACCAACAAAAGCATTGGGAAGAATTCTTGCCATTGGTGGAATTCACTTACAACAACAGTTACCAGAACACCATTAAGATGGTGCCTTTCGATGTTTCTTTATGGGAGACCATGTCAGACACCTTTGAGTTGGGATCGGATTGAGGATAGGGTCTTGGTGGGACCAGAAGCGATCCAAGAAATTGAACATCAAATGAAAACAATAAGAAAATGGATTAAATAAGTTCAGAATCGATATAAGAGTTATGTCGATGCACACCATGTTGACCGTAGTTATGAGGTCGACAATCAAGTATTCTTGCAGGTTAAACCACATAAGAGTTCAATCAAGTTTGGGAAGGGAGATAAACTCTCTCCTAGGTTCATGGGACCTTTCGAGATTGTGGAAAGAAAGGGGCTAGTGGCCTATTGACTAGCCTTGCATGATTCTTTGAGGCGTATGCACGATGTTCATGTATCTGATTTGAGACATTATATTAGTGATCCTACACATGTTATTGACATGAGTTCCTTGCAGGTATCGAATGAGGGGGTTCTCACGGCTGAGCTGATCCGCATCTTGGATCCTCGCATTCGATAACTACGATGTCGAACAGTAGATCAAGTCAAGGTCCACTGGGACAACTATAGTCCGCACTCGGTGACCTAGGAGGACACATATGATATGCGCCAACAGTTTCCATTTTTATTTGATAGATAGACTTATGATACTATGATACACTTATTTCAGCATTTTTACTATGAAAATTCAAGATGAAGTTTAGACCAAGAGGGGGGTGTATGTAACATTCCGCTTTAGCGCACTAAGTGAACTTATTCTTTGAGGAAACTTGTTCGCAAGTGATCTGTATTTTTATGCTAATAAAACTTTTGAGTTTGATCATGAGGCATTATGGGTCGATGACATGGTTTAACTACATTGACATGGATAGGTGCTATTAACTCAATTTTTCTGAGTGTGCAGGATTTTGGACCTCGACGATGCAGAGGCATCAATGAAACCCCTTGTACTCTGGATCGAGTCAGGGAGTGTACCATTGGGGTTTGATTATTTTACTATGATATTAGTGCATCTGATTAGATGATATAATATGTATATATTCTGACATGATTTTTTGATGATGCAGAGTGACGATAGCTTGTCGACGGGACTCACATGTGTAGTAAAGGGGTCATGCATGACTACCAGATATGTTGAGGGAGAGGTGTGGATACCAGCCCGTCCAAAACCTACTAGTACTCCTGTCGTGTCTTGAACTGTAGGTTAACATTTACCTAGTTCGAGAGGACCCATGATGTCGTGAGGGCAGAATATGACAATTGTTCATGATGATTCTAAGGGGAAAGCAATAAGGTAGGGGCCTTATTCCTTAGAGGCCCTCAGTCTCCCACAATTTCACCTAGTGGAGTATTGAATCCAGTTTTTATTGATGTCTACCAAGTTAGTCAAAAGGTGAGTGGCACCCTTGGAGCACGTGGTGCATCCTGAAGGGCAGGTCGTGCAAGAAAAAATGGAAAGAGGTGAGAGGCACCCTTGGGGCACGTAGTGCGTCCTGAAGGGCACATTGCGCAAGGGAACAAATGAGACGAGTTGCACCCTTGGGGCACCTAGTGCATCCTGAAGGGCACATCGCGTGGTTATTGATAAATGAATGAACCTAGACGGCCTTAGGATGAACAATGTGATAAGAATTTAAAGAAAAAAAACATTTTTCCCTAATAAAATGTCACCCATCACAAAAATTAAGGTCTAGGTCTAAATCATGCTAATGGTAAAATTTTATCCCTTTTATAAAAAAACAAATGTTGGAATAAAATTAAAAAAAGGGAATTAATTGTTTTATTATTTTTTGATAATTTAAAATATACTAATTAAATGACAAAAGGGAAAAAGGGTTAATTTCCACACCTACCTTTTTGAGTTCTAATTAAAAGGGAAAAGAAGGAAAATCTAAAATATTAGGAAACTAGGAAAAGAGGTAAACATAAGAAGGGGGAAAGGGGAACATAAGGGAAAAAGTGGAACGCCAAACTTAATAAAGTATCTACCATTTAAGAGCTTTCTAATTTAAATTGAACTAGCAATTTAACAATAGGGAAAGCCATTAAAACCTGTAAGAGAATTTAGGGACACCTAGGAGTGAT
>CBVK0100228124.1:0-25837 GCA_900067695.1 Picea abies | reverse complement strand
ATTAATAGAAATTGTGTATTATTGTATCTCTATGTTTATGGTTATATCTCTGATAAATATCTTTTATATTATTGGATATTTGATATATATTTGTACATTTCATTATTATATCTTCACCCTAAGTTTGTGCCAAAAATAATCTGGATCAGTGGTATCAGAGCAGGCTGCTCTTGATCATTTGTCAAGTGCATGTCCCCGATGAGGTCCGAGTATATCAAGTTGGGTGTCAATATTGTATCTCCTAAGGAAAATCTCTCTCTCACACCTAAGAAACCCTCCATGGTGGAAGAAAATAAAAACAACAGAGCATATGATTATATTAATCTGTTGCTTGAGCAAGCTTTCACACAACATCGGGACGAAATGTTGGAGAATTTTTCCCACATCCTTCAATGCCTGCCAATAACAACCAGGGCTTCTTCATCAAGCGACCACTTTGGAGGCACCTCTCCTTTCAAGGTACAATTTAATTTTGATATTTCCATATTTGAAGGACAGATAGATGCAGATGCCCTAGAAAAATGGTTAAAACTTCTAGAAGGTTATTTCTTTGTTAACAATTTTTCCGGTAGGGAAAATATCACCTTCGCACTCCTTAAAGCTCTCCCCTATGTCAAACATTGGTGGGAAATTTGTTGGGAGAAATTTTCCTCTAGATAATGTCACGACCACAATAATTCAACAAGAAGAACTAGTAGATCCTGAGGAGGGGGGGAACCTATTTCATTCATAGATGTGGGTAAAGGGGACCCCATTGCATTTCATTATTGATAGCAGAAGCCAGAAGAACCTCATATCATCAAAGGTCGTCGAAAAATTGGGATTGTCGAAAACACCACACTCGTAGCCATACAACATCGGGTGGCTTCTCCAGGGATGACATATTTGTGTTATCCAACAATTTCGATTGTCATATGGCATCCAACCCTTCAAGGAAGACACATTATGTGATGTTTCCCCTATGGATGTCTATGAGGTTCTTTTGGGAAATCCATGTATGTGGAAGTGCCATGTTATTTATGAGTCTCAACCCCGTAGTGTCATTTTTACTCTTAGGGGTCATCTCTACAAAATACTAGAGATAGTTCCAACTACTTTCCCACCTAAACAGTGCTACAAGGTAGTGTCTCATACTACAAAATTTAGCTTATTCACAGTCTATTCAAAATGTGAACAGAAGAACATCGCAACCACTCCAGCCTCAATCCAAGCACCTTCTATCCAATAGAAGCAGCTCAACGAGATTGAAGAAAAGAGCAAGTATTCCTTCCACACACAATCATCTCATGTAGCCAGACTGGTTCAAAATTTCCAACCCTTCCAGCCACAGGTTCGTGACAGCCTTCAACAAGCTAAGCAACTCAATTTCTCCAGCAAGGCAAGCAGCTCATCAAGATGCAGATTCAGCAAACTATTTTCCCTCTCCCTCAGGAACTCAACGTAATGGATACCATTTCTTCCTAAGGAGGGAGGATTAATCCATACAGATATCAGTGGACACCCACCTATTCCAACTGGCTCAAAACAGTCTTCTGCCAATTTACTATTTTTAGTAGTTTTTCGGTTCCTAAAATTATGGGGCCATATTAAGGGCCTAAATAAAGTTTTTTCAGGATATATCACCTCAATGATATCTAATGGCTATGATTGATCCCCCAAAATGAATCTCCTTGACTATACCTTCCAACGAGCTATCGTGTGCCCCAAACGAAGATCGTATTCCAAAGTTACGCCCCTGGGGAGTTGATACACCAAACTACCCAAAATGGGGTCCACAAAATTGTTGGTCTTTCATCTTCTGGGGTTAGGGTTTTGGATTTTATTTAGGTTAAAAAGGACTTTACAGCCTCATTTTAATAATCATCTTCTTGTGAATATGAGTAGCTTCCACATCTCTTCTCATAGATAAGCTGCCACCATTCTAGCGAGTCTTTCACTCTGTATTTTTACAGTCTTGTACATTTCGCTCATTAATATAAAATGTGTATTATTGTATCTCTATGTTTATGGTTATATATCTGAAAAATATTTGTTATATTATTGGATATCTAATATATCTCTTTAAATTTCGTTATTCTATATTTTCTCTCATTTCATGTCGAAAATAATCTGGATCAGTGGTATCAGAGTCGGATGCTCTTGATCATTTTTATCAGTGCATGTCCCCGACGAGGTCTGAGTATAGCAAGTTGGATCTTGAGATTGTCTCTCTTGAGGAAAAACACTCTCGCACACCCGAGAAACCCTCCATGGCGGAAGAAAATAAAAACGACAGAGCAGACAATTCTATTAATCTGTTGCTTGAGCAATCTCTCATGCAACAGAGGGATGAAATGATGGAGAATTTTACCCACATCTTTCAACACCTATCGATAACAATTGGTGCATCTTCATCAAGAGGCCACTTTGGAGGCACTTCTCCTTTCAAGGTACAATTTAATTTTGATATTCTCATATTTGAAGGACAGATAGATGTAGATGCCCTAGAAAAATGGTTAAATAATCTAGAAGGTTATTTCTCTGTTCACAATTTTTCTAACAGGGAAAAGATCACCTTCGCACTCCTTAAATCTATCACTCATGTCAAAAATTGGTGAGAAACTTCCTGGGAGAAAATTTCAACAAAGTTTGGAATATATTGTAAATTTGTTGAACCTACACAAAATAGATCTAGCTAGAAAATAACACACACATTTGTAGAGATAAATTGAGAAAGAAGAGGCAAGAGAGAAATAATGGAAGAATTATCATTAACCATTTGAATAATGAATAATTTACACATGATATACTATGTATAACTCAACCAATGTGCACTACAGGAGAAGTCAATGTGCCATAGTGGTGGTCTTGAGTGATCTAGACACACACCAGCAGTTACGGGAGTAAAACTCCACCAAGTCTAGTCTCTCGAGCAGTTGCGGGAGTGAATTGCCACCTAGCTGAGTTAACTATTCTATCAGTCTTCAGTTAACTGACTAAAACATAGTGAAGTGAGGAGGATATTAGGGAATCATGGGTAATGTGCTAGTCTAGTGATGATCCCAAGGACAATGCGCATTAGCTGGTGATGATCCCAATGTTGCATGGTGACAATACCAATGTAGCATCTAGACTCCACTCAACTAATCAAACTGAAGAGAATATTCTCCCTAGAGGAATATTCTTCCTAAAATATAGGAGACTGAATAATGACTAATAAACAAGGAAAAACCTTAGGAAAAAGAAATCCTAGGTGTGTGTGAAGTAACTCCAACACCCCCCTTGAACATCACTATGGTGAAAATAAAGAATGGGTCCCAGAAACGAGGCCATGTTAGGTACCCAAATACAAAAGATACACTAAAATAAAGTGAGGAAAGAGGGAAAACCTCATGGGAAAACCCCCCCTCAAGGTACAATGTATGTAAAAATAAGAACTGACAGTTGCTAGGAAATTGTGTCCTTCACTCCAAGTCGAATATGCAGAGAATGAAATTTCTTCTCAGTGAAGGTCTTGGGGAATATGTCTGCGGTCTATTTTTTTGAAGGACTGAATTGAAGTTCTATGATCCCCTCATGTACTAAGTCTCGGATGTAGTGCATGTGGATCTCTATGTTCTTCATCAACTACCTATGAACTAGATCTCTGCAGAATTTCAGAGTGCTCTGGTTGTCACACCAGATGATGATCGGTCGATGAAACTGAATGCTCAACTCAGTGAGAAAATGTTGTATCCACATAGCCTGAATGGTTATGTTAACTAACCCTTTGTACTCTACCTTAGTTTAAGATATAGAAATAACAGCCTGATTCTTTCTCGACCAATAGATAGGCCCAGAACCAAGACTAAGTGAGTAACTAGCTATGGACTTGCGATCAATGCTATCACCAGCCCAATCAGAATCAGTGAACCCGATGAGATCCAATGTAGATTTTGTTTCATAATGAATCCCAAAGGTTATGGTTCCCTATACGTATCGAAGGATACACTTTGCAACCTTGCAGTGTAGCTCATGCGGCTCCTGCATGAACTTGGAAACTGCGCCAACTACATAGGAGATCTCTGGTCTGGAGTGTGTGAGATACAACAAGATCCCCACTTGTTGTCTATACAGTGTGTTTTCAACCAGTGGAGTGTCCTTGCCATCCTCAAGTTTGAATCCTGATAGGAAAGGAGTTGGAGCAGACTTGCATTATGTCATGTGAAATATCTCAAGGAGATCTCGTGCATACTTGGCCTGAGATAGTTTGATGTCTGATGCACCCTAACTAATATAGATTACAAGGAAGAAGTGTCACAGACCCATGTCTATCATCAAGAACCTGTCATGTAGAATCCGCTTTTCTACAGCAATCGTTGAAGTCGAGCGATCGGTGATCAACAAATCATCAACATATAGAACTAAGAGTAGAAGTGAATTTGTCATCCTAAGCATGTAAACATTCGGGTCTGATTTACAACGTACAAAGTTATGTGACAACAGGTAGGAGTCTATCCTGGAATACCATGCCCTCAGAGCCTGCTTGAGTCCATAAAGAGATTTTTTCAGTCAACAGACCAAAGATGAATCCTACATAAATCCTTTGGGATACTCCATATAGATCTCCTCAAAGAGATTTTCATGAAGAAATGCATTGTTCACATCCATCTGATGGACTTCCCATCCCTTCATTTCCACAATGGAAAGTGCCAAACGTATTGAATCCATATTTTCTACTGGAGTGAAGGTATCATCATAGTCAATGCCATGCACCTGCTGAGATCCTTTGTCAACAAGCCTAGCTTTGTATCTGCTAATCTGTCCATATGTTATGCTCTTGGTCTTGTAGACCCATCTTCACCTGACAAGTTTCCTTATAGAAGGAAGGGGAACCAAGTCCCAAGTTTGGTTCTCAAGGAGAGAGTTGTACTCCTCCTACATGGCAGATTCCCAAAAGGGATTTCTAGCAGCCTCGCCATAATATTGTGGATCTGAAGACTTAACCAAGAAAATATGTTTGGGTGGAAATGGTTCAATGGCAGTGAGTGCAATAGGAGTCTCCTCGAAATCATATCAATTCCTCCTAGTGTCGACTGGATCACCAACAACATCCCCTACAACCTGAAGAGTAGTCTAGGCCCACTTGGGCCTCTGCTATGGCTCTGCATATGCATCTGGATGCCCTGACTCTAAATCTGATTGTATTGACTCTGTATCTCGATCATCTGAATCCTCTAAATCAGAAATCTCATCTAAATAAGATCCTCCATGTGCATGCTCATCATCTTTGACAGGTGGAAGAACACATATGTTTGCATGCGGTTGTTGAGGTACATGTGAGATACTTTCCTCGAATTGGACACTATGCTCAATGATGAACCGGTTCGAGGAAATATAAATGACTTTGTATCCTTTCACGCCATCAGGGTATCCAACAAAAAGACACTCATTTCTCTATGGATCAAGTGCCTTCCTCTTTTCAGAGCGAATCTCGGTCGATGCACGTGAACTGAAAATACGAAAGTGGGTCACTTCCGGTTTGAGGCTGCTCCAAGCCTCATAGGGGGTCTTATCCTTGAAAAATCTATGGGGAGATATATTTTTGATGTAGTTTTTACAATTAAGTGCTTCGGCCCATAATATATGTGGAAGTGACTTTGGATGTAGCATGCAAGATGCCATCTCTTTTAGAGATCCGTTTTTCCACTCAACAACTCTATTTTGTTGTGGAGTATAGGGAACTATGTTCTACAAACTGAATCCATGCCTCATGACAAAGATTATGGATCTTATGGTTGGCATACTCTCCCATGTTACCAGTTCAGAGGATTTTGATTTTCTTTCCTGACTGTGTCTCAACCAGGGCTTTGAAATCTTTGAGGTGTTGAAATACCTCTGATTTTTGCCTAAGAAAGAAAATCCATGTGAAGCGTCAAAAATCATCAACAAAAATGATCACGTACCTTTCTTTGATGATTGATGGCTACATAAAATGATGCATAATGTCACTGTGGATCATATCTAAAGGATAGGAAACTCTTTGATTCTTCCTTTGTCGAATTTCTCTTGAGGGTCTTTTCCAAGAACACAACCCTCACAAATTACTTTGGAGAAATGGATGTTTGGTAGACCATCAACCAATCCTTGCTTTCTAATTTGTTGCATATATCTGAAATTTAATTTCTCGAACCTTTCGTGCCATATCCTACTGCTTTCATCAGCATGGGTAAGCAGTAAAGCAAAATCTGGTTCAATAAATTCAGAAAATGTATACAATCTAGATTGATGATTTACCTCACCGCTAGCAACCCTAGAATTGGTTTGAATACCATAGATGTCCATTGCATTAGGTGTGAGTTGACTTTATTTTTGGTGTTGGAATTTTTCATATGATACATGGAGAGAATATTGACGAAAATTTTGGGAACGTGCATCACATTCTTGAAGCTTTTGTTGGTGAGTTCAATCCTTCCTTTGTCAGTGACCTCGACTGGAGACTTGTCCTCCATCAGAATATGAGGACCTTTGCATGCATCCAATGAAGAATAGAATACTTTTGTGGCAGCCATGTGATGTGATTCTCCTGAATCTATGATCCAAGCATCAGGAGAGGAGTTGATGGCAATCAAAGCATGGCTAGAATTGCCTTTCTTGGGATTCTGATCTTTTGGCTTCTTCTTCTTGACAGGCTCAGGGATGCGATCTTCAATGTTGTTTTGCTGAGGTATTTGGATCATTAGCCCTATTTTTTTCTGCATACATGTGGATTTTGGATGGAATCCTTTATTGAAGTATGTGCATTTCTCCCCTTTTCTTCCCTTTCCACCTTTGGATCCGAAGGCATCGGTGAAGGGTTTTGAGTACCCTTCCTTCTTAGAATTTTCTTGTGATTTCCTTTTATCTTTATCTTTAGATTTTTTATAATGATGACCACATCCATCTTGGACAGTAAGTGCATGCGTCTTTGGGCCTTTGATTCTCCCCATGTTGATGAGCTTGGCCTGCTCTTGTATCAGGGATTCGATAAATTCCTCAAGAGAAGGTATCTTCCAGGTGGATCCAAAGGTGAATTTGACTGAATGGAATGTGGATACGAACACTAATAATTCAAGACCGAGTTTGGGGAGAATGGTGAGAACCATTTGTTTCTCCTCCTTAGATTTATCAACCCCGCAACCCTTGAGTTGTGACAGTAAATCCTTAAATTTTGTAAATAAATCTTGAATATTGTCAAAGATTTTTGGATCCAATGTGAGAAATTCTACCTCGAGCATGTGTCCCATCATCTCATCCTTTTTTCCAAATAATCCTTCCATGGTGGTCCAATATTAATTGAGGGTTTTACAGGAAGATATGTGAAAAAGGAGATCGGGAGAAATGAGACTGCAAATTGTTCTGAATGCTTCATCCATTCGATTTAGATACTTAGATTTTTGTATGGCTTGTGTTGGTTTTGTTTCCATATTCATGGTTAACCTATACAATCCTCTGCTTCGAAGATGCATGATTATCCTCTCCTTCAATGTAAATTAATTGTAAGGTGTAAGAATGAATCTTTTGGGAATTCCATTTTTTCGTTGTCTTCAATATTTGGTACCTGCAAAAATAATTCACTGTATCTTTTTCTTAGAATTTTGTCGGATCTGATACCATGTAAATGTGTTGAACCTACACAGAATATATCTAGCTATAAAATAACACACACATTTGCAGAGAGAAATTGAGAAAGAAGAAGCAAGAGAGAAAGAATGGAAGAATTTTCATTAACCGTTTGAATAATGAATAATTTACACATGATATACTCTTTATAAATCAACCAATTCGCACTGGAGGAGAATCCAATGTTCCATAGTGGTGTATAGAGTGATATGGACACACGCCAGCAGTTACAGGAGTAAACGGCCACCTAGTCTAGTCTCTTGGGTAGTTGCAGGAGTGAACTACCACCTAGTTGAGTTAACTAGTCTATCAGTCTTCAGTTAACTGACTGAAATAAAGTGAAGTCAGGAGGATATCATGGAATCATGGGTAATGCACTATTTTGGTGATGATTCCAAGGACAATGTGCATTATCTGGTGATGATCCCAATGTTGGATGGTGACAATACTAATGTCGCATCTAGACTCCACTCAACTGATCAAACTGAAGTGAAAACTGAAGAGAATATTCTCCCTAGATGACTATTCTTCCTAAAATATAGGAGACTGAATAATGACTAATAAAAAAGGAAAAATAAATCATATGTGTGTGTGAAGTAACTCGAACATATATGGGGCCAAGCCCGTTTGTGATATTGTTTTGGTTACGGTCAAGGAACAATACTACCATGTTGTAACTATGATGAACACTACATGAGATGGACCACGCTGCGTCAAGAGAGGGGCCAAGTAGTGACGGAGTTCACCAACACCTTTAATACCTTAAGCACCAAGCTGGGTATCAAATATTCTGGGTGGAATTTGGTTCTGAAATACTGTGGGCCTCTACATAGGTACAACCAAACTAAAATGGAATTTTTGTACATCTCATCGATGGAGATGACTATTGATATGCTGTCAAAATCAAGCAGAAATTTAGGCACCATAAAAAATGGAAACTTGTTTCTGCAAATCCATAACAAACAAAGTATGATAAAGATGTCCCTGATAAACAGCCTCACGAAAACCATTCCAAGCCACAGGAAAATAAGGGTCATGAGAAGACGAAGAAGAAAACTGGTAAGTGGTGTGCTTTCCACAAAAGTCCCTGGAATAACAATGATGAATGTTGTTCAAAACAGTCATTGGTGGTCGAGATCAAAGAAAAGGATCTAAACCCTAATTTGGAATCTGATTCAGAAAATACTGGTAGAAGACATATCATCGACATAGACCCCATTGTTACTATCGCAACCACAACAATTCAACAAGAAGAACCAGCAGATCCTAAGGAGGGGGAGCGCCTCTTTCATTCATAGATGTGGGTGAAGGGGACCTTGTTTCATTTCTTTGTTGATAGTGGAATCCAAAAGAACCTCATCACATCAAAGGTCATCTAACAGTTGGGATTGTCAACAACCCAACACTCGTAGCCATACAACATCGGGTGGCTTCGCCAAGGAAGACATCTTTGTGTTATCCATCTATTTTGATTTTCATATGGCATCTAGACCTTCAAGGATGAGATATTATGTTATGTTTCCCCACTGGATGTCTATGTGGTTCTTTTGGGCAAGCCATATATGTGGATGTGCCATGTTATTTATGAGTCTCGACCCCATAGTGTCATTTTTACTCTGGGGGATCATTTCTACAGGATACTAGAGGTATTTGCAACTACTGTCCCACCTAAACAGTACTTCAAGGTAGCATCTCATACTACAAAATTTAGCTTCTTCATAGTTTGTTCAAAATGTGAACAAAAGAACATCGCAACCACTGCAGCCTCAATCCCATCACCTTCTATCCAGCAGAAGTAGGTCGACAAGATTGAAGCAAAGTGAAAGGATTCCTTTTGCACATAATCATTTCATTTAGTTATATTGGTTCAAAAGGTCCAATCCTTCCAGCCACGTGTTCGTGACAGCCTTAAACAAGCTAAGCAGCGCAACTTCTTTAGCAAGGCAAGCAGCTCATCAAGATGCAGATTCAGCAAACACTTTTCCCTCTCCCTCAGGCACTCAACGCATTGGATACCATTTATTCTTAAGGAGTGAGGATTAATACAGGTGGATATTGGTGTCCACCCACCTATTCCAAGTGGCTCAAATCAGTCTTCGGGCAATTTACTATTTCTAGCAGTTTTTTGGTTCCTAAATTTTCGTGGCCATATTGAGGGACTAAATCAATGTTTTTCAAAATCGAACACCACAATGATAACCAATGTCTATTATTGATCCCCCAAAATTAATATCCTCTATGATACCTTTCCAAATACCCCAAACAAAGATTGTATGCCAAAGTTATTCCCCCGAGCAGTTGATACACCAAACTACGCAAAACGAGGTCCACAAAATTGTTGGCCTTTCATCTTCTGGGGTTAGGGTTTTGGATTTTATTTATGTTAAAAATTCCTTTAGAGCCTCATTGTAATAATAATCTTCTTGTGAATGTGAGTAGCCATCACATCTCTTCTTAGAGATAAGTTGCCACCATTCTAGTGAGTCTTTCACTCTGTATGTTAACAGTCTTGTAATTTTTTCTCATTAACATAAATTGTGTATTATTGTATCTCTGTGTTTATTGTTAAACATATGATAATATTTTTTATATTATTGTCTATATGATATATCTCTGTACATTTTGTTTTATATATTTTCTCTCATTCCATGCCGAAAATAATCTTGATCAGTGATATCAGAGTAGGCTTCTCTTGATTGTTTGTTTTACTGCATGTCCCCGACGAGGTCCGAGTATAGAAAGTTGGGTCTCGAGCTCATCTATCTTGAGGAAAATCTCTCTTACACACCCAAGAAACCATCCATGGCGGAAGAAAAGAAAAATGACAGAGCAGACAATTCTATTAATATGTTGCTTCAACAAGCTCTCATGTGAAAGAGGGATGAAATGATGGAGAATTTTACCCACATCTTTCAATTCTTGTTGATAAAAACTAGTGCTTCTTTATCGAGCCATCAAGAATGATATTTCCTGAAATAACTCAAGGAATTTTTTGTATTTTGAAAGAGATCAATTATAAATAGAAAGACAAATGAACTTTTCTCATGTAACTTTAAATTATTCAAAAGTTGAAGATGAAATTAACTTCAATCTCCAGCAAATGGTATTATCAAAAATCTAACATTTGACGTAAATTCAAAATGTATAGATAGATGATTAGTCACAGAGATTATAATAACCAATAAATAATGGACCATGTGAGAGATAAGCACAACATGAAAACATAAGTGTTGAACAGTCTAAAGCTAATTCATAATAGATAAGTTTTTTCATTCCCAGAAAATATATGAAGGCCAATAATCACATTGTACAGTCTATAGAAGGACTAAAGCCAAAAAGTAAACTGCATTCCATATATTTCTCAAAAATATAAGTCCATCATCAGGTCCCAAAAGAATTGTCTGTGTCTCTGGGAAAGCACCAGTATTTAAACTAAGACCATTATTTGTTTCTCATATCTTACAAGATAGAGGCATATCCATTTTAATAAAGTCTTTACTAAAAAGTAACCAAAAAATAGGTATGTTGTGATAGCTATTCAAAATAATTACATCATCAAAATATTCTTGAAACTATTTTTTTAAATGAAAATTACAAACTTGGAGCATCTCCAACTATTTACTTGTTTCTTCAACCTTTTCACATTGATCCCCTTCACACCTGGTAAAAACAATAATAATAATAATTTAGAAAAGTTGTCTAATAAACTAATTAAAGACAAGCTACAAAATCATAGAAGCTACCGAATCTATGATTCTGTAGCTAGTCTAATAAAAACAAAATAAAATAATTCCAGTTATAACTAAAAAAAACAAATGTAAATTCCAAGAAGAATGTTTACCCATTAAACCTTTGAAAAAGAGACATGAGATCATTCTAAATTGATAACAGCGTTGAAATTGGTAGAATTTTTTATAATAATATCCCCCGATCTACTAAACCTTTTTGCAGCCATGGGGGGAAATTGTTGGATGTTTTCTCTCAGATCCTTTTTTTCTCTTTCAAATACCAAATTACGAGTCATAACTTGATTTAGCTGATCCTGTAGATAAGGGATATCCTGGCAATACCTCTGTATCCAATTAAAACAATCCTCACTATATACTTGTTCCAGATTCGGTAGTGGGCGAGTATGATTTGATTTTAATGGTTTATCCTGTGCCATAACCATTTTCAAATCATATTAGATTCCTGAAAATCCCTCTTTCTCCTTTAGAAATGGAGGAAAGTTAGAAAAAAAATCGTTTTGGGGTGAATCTATTCTAGTGGCATCAGAATTGGCGTCATCGATAGAGATCGTTTCCTCGATGACAACCAGTGTGGGGATAGGTTTATAAGGGTTCTGATGTTGATTCTTGGTCATCCTTGAAAGAATTATGTCATTCCTTTTATTCTTGAAATCTAAGTCATTAACCCCCCTGCGTGTTTTGCTTACTCTGTCTTTTGATTTTAATTTTGTTTTCATAAGCCGATTTATGTACAAGATTAGGGACAAAAGTTACCTTATCCCTTAGATGACTTAGAACTTCCTCCAAGGACTTATTTGGAACGAATTTGTGCTTCCTGGAGGTGACCTCAACTGATTGACGAGAATCAATAGGGGTCTCGAGAGGTAATGTAGGGTCTTTTGAGACTTTTATTTCTACCCCAAACTTTGCAGAGAGTGGGGTGATAGGCAAGGGCTAGTAGATTTGTCAACGCACAGAGGTAAACTATTGACTGGTTCTGGTGGAAATTAAATAAAACCATTCCTAACAAGAAAACATTGCCAGTTATCTCCTATATTTAACAAATGGTCAATAACCAAAACCCGAATTAAACCATGGTGGAAAAGACTGGATTCAGAGTTGGGGTTTTGTCTTTGATAGAACCTGAACATATTTTGTAGACTTTTAAGAAAATAAAATGGCAAGTTTAACTTAAAACCCAGGAAGACCATCAATAGGCGCACATGAAATAAAAATTCCAGTCCATAGCGTCCCTCACAAGGGACGAACTGTTTGATTATCAACAACAAACCATGCCAACGAGTTTTCAAAAGATGGATGGGTGTACCTTTGACGTTATAGCATGAATTTTTGGATATCATCAATAGATGCCAAGGGATACCTTCTATCCTCAAGTTTTTGAACCATTGGTATCCTTCCTGCGAGAGGCCTATGGCCTCTGTTATTGATTCTTTATTTACTTGTAACTGCAGGTCACCTATTTTATCTCTAGTACCGTCAAAGGTCTTGGAAAAATATTGGGCGACTTCTAGATTAAAACCCTTGAATGACTGTACAAATTTAACCCATCCAAAGACGACGAGCTCATCTACAACATCATCGTGAGAGAGAAGAGACTGTGAGCCATTCATCTCTACCCTAAATACAGAATCCATAAGCTTGATTACGATATACCAAAAGGTGAATAATGGAGGAGCCTGCATTCGAGCCAACCCGAAACAAATGATATGTTTTTCATATTCAAAGGTGGTCGGAAAACTACAATCTCGGGAGGATGCTACCATGACTTCCACTCTAATTGTTGATTAAAACCCGAACCAGAGGACAAATGCACTCAAAAAACACCTCGCCTGCTAAGAACCTAATCCCTGATTACGAAGCACCATCCATACGAAGAAATGAATGCAAGTTCTTGTGAACAGGACAGAGATGTAATGGTTTTAGAGCATGACCACTAGCCGGGTAATACAGTGATTAGACCATGACATAACAGCTAAAGGTAGCATTTGTATCATATGTTTATGTCATAGTTTTAGAACCAAAATCACAAAGGGGTGAAGCAACAACATAAAATTATTGAAAATTGATCAAGGCATAACATGAATCAAATGCGATTAGGTTCTATCTTAATGTTATAGAAAATTTTAACATAACTATATGTTCATCAAACTTAAATGTTTTGAGATTATAGGTGTTTCAAAGTCTCTTTTAGTTTTATAAGGAGAGAAACCTTTAGAGTTTAGTTAATGCATTTTTTAAAATGATTTTGATTTCATCCTTGACAGTCGTGAAATTGACATGGGTAAACGAGAATTTTATCAATAAAATAAAACTTAAAATAGAAAATGATCAATCAATCAATTTTTTTTTAAATCATAATCAAACTCTTCACAGAAAAAAAGAGGCAGCTAATAAAATTTCTTTTTCCAAGATTTTTTTTCAAAGATCAACAAAGCGATATGAATATTTGGCTTCCAACAATGGTGACTCACTTGGCAAAGCAGTTATCTCTGCATCATCAAAACTTTATATCAGGGAAAAGAAAGATTCGACAATCACTAAAAACAACTTTGAAACAGATTAAGAGTATTAAAATTAACTCAGAAAAGCAATACAATCACACTCACAAAGAATGATCTGGCAGATGATTGTAATCTGAAAGTTAGTTTTGATAAAAAAAAAAGGCGACGATATTATAAAAGAAACTTCAATACCATTGACAGGGCCACTGTTGCCAGCAGGCGTTCATAGCCTCTGCAGGGATGTCATTTAACCCACACAAGTACTTTAATTCCATCCAAAATTTATCTATCCATGATATGAAAATTTTGATATATGATCATTTTAAAAACATCCCTGACAGATCTTGAACCCAACATTGCTTCGTTGCCATCAGGCTTGTTCAGTACCCCAACGAATTTGTTTTGGTATCATGTGTGAATTTACCCGCTGCCAGCAGGCTTGTTCAATACCCCAGAGGGTTTACACAAATTTCCCACACGTTAAAGTGTTTTCAACTCTCCTTAGTCATTTATAAAGATAAAATTTTGAGTTTTCATGATAACGAGAGAGAGGGGAGATACTAAAGATTTAACAGCCAGACAATCATATGGTTGATCGTTAATATTTCTTTTTGTTCTTTAACAACTGATAGTTTTCATCATGATTTAGATGTTTAGATTTCAATCAAGAAATCATCTCAAGGATGGGGAAGCGCTTTGAGTTGATATCATTAGAGATGGGATGACGTAAAAATCTTAAATATGATCATACTTCCCCAAGATCTCGACAAAAATCAGGAACAATGATTTGGCAGAGACTTCTAGAATAATTGTCTTAGAGATCACAGATTTGAGTTAAAAATTTAACATTTAAATGCTTGAACTGTTTCAAATGTTGTTAGTGATAAATCTGATTAAAAAATATTCCCCTCAATAATGTATTGTGAGTCAGAAATAAATTTTAAGAAAACGAAGAAAACAACAAAAGAAAATAATCAATCTTAAAGAAAACAGAGAAAATAAAAATAAAAAATAAATAGCTAGGGATATTTACATGGGGCAAGTCCGATTCTTCTCAGGCGAAGTATTTCTTGAGATTTTTTCCATTCACTGGAAAACTGTCTAGTTGTCCCTCCAAGTTCTGTAAATGAAAGGAGCTAGAACCCAATTTTTCTGCAATGACAAAAGGTCTCAACCACAGGTTTTGGAACTTAGTGTGTTATCCTTTTTCCTCGTGTTCTTTGTCCCATTTGAGGACCAAATATCCTACATTAAAATTTATATCTAAGGACGAACTTGTATCAAACCAGTTTTTAACAATCTATTGGTGTTGGTCAAATTTATGTTTTTCTTGTGTCCTAACTTCTTCCAATTTTAGTAAAGTGTTTATTCGATTCTCTAAAGGGGGACATTCTTCCTCCTAGACCTTCTGAGATAATTCCAGTGAGGGGAGGAAGATGTGGGGAGGAAAGATAGATTATCTTTCGTAAATGAGGAAGAAAGGAGAATTATTGATGGAATCTTTTGGAGTGACCCTATCAGCCCAAAGTGTGTTATATAATGCATTGTGCCAATTTTTATGACTTTTCGACACTGTTCTTTTTATTATTTTGATCAGATTTTTGTTTGTTGACTCAGCCAAGCCATTTCCTTCAGGATAATAATTGGTTGAGTATTTTAGCTTAATCCCTTTTTCTAAAGAAAAAACATTCATGTCCAAGGAAGAAAAATAAGAAGTATTATCAAAAACTAAACATTCAGGTATTCTGAAACGAGTAATAATATGAGAGTTTAAGAACGAAATTACATTATTCGTGTTTACTACCCTTAATGGTAAAGCTTCAAACCATCTTGTAAAATAATCTGTTGTCATGAGAATATATTTGTGTTGTTGTGAAGAAGGTGGGTTGATTGGTCCTATGATATCTAGGCCCCGTTGTTGAAATGGTGTATCTACTGTAACGGGTTGCAAGGGAAATGCAACCTTCTTGACCCACCCTACAGCTTTTTGACAAATTATACATTTGTGAGCCAAAGCATGAGCATCTTTAAATAAGGTGGGCCAATAGTAACCAGACCTAAGTACTTTGTGGGCAGTTGTGTCTACACCAAAGTGACCCCCGGCATCACCGAAATGTAACTCAACTAGCACCTTTTTAGATTCTTCCTTTTCAGGCAGCACAAAAATACACCATCAAATTTCTTCTGAAACAAAATATCATTAATCAATTGAAAAGATGCAGATCTAAGACTTAGTGCTCTTCTTTTTTCGGATCAAGATTCTGAGTAGTTTTGTGCAGCAAATAAAATCTAATATCAGTATACCATGAATTAGGCGCATTTTGTACACAACCAATTTGTGTTTCAATATGCATATTTTCAGCCGGTGTTGATGGCTGATTTTCTGGAATTTCAACTGAATCAGCCACTAATTTGCAAAGGCCTTGAACTCTAACAATTTGTGCGAGTAGGATTTCGATATCGTGCTCTTGAAGGGAGGTCATCCAATTTTCCCTTTTATCCCCAAGTTCCTTTTGAACTAAAATATTTCTTACAGCGGGATAAGGGACAATAACTTTTACCCTAGATTTCAACAGGTAGGGTCTGAAATGTTTAACTACCTTAAAAACATCGTAAGCTTGTTGATCTACTGTAGGATAATTTAATGTTTCTCCTTTAAGAGTAGAACTCATAAATGAAATGGGTATTTCATTATTTTCAACATTTTTCTGAGTAAGCACAATGACATACTATCTATATGATGCAAAAGTGTATAGCGTGAAATCTTTGGAAAAATCAGGACTCATCAAGGAGGGATATTCAGTTATAGATTTTCTAATGGAATTAAAAGTTAGGTTCTCTTGAGGTCCCCATTTGAAAAGAACATCTTTTTTAATCAGGTTTTGCAGAGGCCTAACTATCTCATAAAAACTTGGGACAAAACATCTGACAAAATTTATTTTACCCAAAAAGGATTGCATTGCCTTTTTGGAAGATGGGGGAGGGAGATTGGAAATAGCTTGTGTTCTTTCAAGGTCTATTATCATCCCCTCTTTTGACACTATAAATCCCAGTAATCTTCCATGTTCTACTACAAAAAGTGATTTCTTAGGATTTAGTGAAATAGCAAACTTACAACAACATTCTAGTACATCCCTAAGATGTGACAAGTGGTATTTTTTGTTCTTTGAAAATATAGTCACATCATCTAAGTAGACAAATTGACTCATTGATAAGGCCACAGAAAGAAATACCCATTTCCCTCTGGAAAGTGGCTCCAACATTAATCAATCCGAAAGGCATTTTTCTATAGGCATAGGTGCCCCACGGGGTAAGGAAAGTGGTTTTCAACTGATCATGTGGAGACATAAGGAACTAGTTATACCTTGAGAAACCATCTAATAAAGATATTCTTTCAGAACCAGATACTTGTTGCAAAATTTGTTCCATTGGAGGAACGGGATAGTTGTCTTTATCAGAGGCTCGGTTTAAAATACAAAAATCAGAACAAAGTCAAATTTCTCCATTCTTCTTTCTTACCAAGACTAATTTGGATACCCATTGGGTATGTCGAACTAGAAAAATGATCTTGGAGGTTAGTAATTTAGTTAGTTCCCTTTTTAGTGTGGGTTCTAATTTAGGATGCTTTTTCTTAAGTTTTTGTTGAAATGGATGGGTTTGGGGATTCATGGGAATTACATGTTGTATTATGTTTGGATCAAAGGTTTTTAAATCATTGTATGTCCAAGCAAACACATATTCAAATTATTTAAAAAAATTTATGAATGCAGATCTTTCTTGTTGAGAACACCCTTTGCCCAAATTATAATTCTGAGGATTATCTTGCATTCCTAAATTTATAGTTTCGTAAAGTAACAATGAACTTTTCGTTTTGCAATTTACCACTCCCCTAAATTTGTCATGTAAATCATAAAAAAATTATAATCTAACAATACACTTAGGGATAGAGTTTACCATATCGGATGATATTTTCGTAGAACGAGGGTCAGATATTACTAAAAAATCACAGAGATTTTCATTATGGGTACCTTCATCAATTACAGCATCTTGGAAACTATCCTCCATATGCAGAAAATTTATGATTTGTTGATCATCATCAAACACTCGAAAATTTGTAATATTGTTGGGGATCGATGGTCTGAATAACAATTCAACAGAAAATGCATTAGGATAAAAACCCTTAGCATGTAATAATTTCGACGCAACATTAGCCAATAAATCATCCTCGAAATTACTAGATCTAGGAATGGAACTTATGTTAAAAGAAAGAAATTGATGGATTAAGTTCCATACCTCAATCTGGTAATTTTTTAGATGAGGTGATCAACAATGAATAGCATTTTTTACCTGCTTCACTACAATTTCATAATCACCAAACATCGTCAAGCTTTTCACCTTAAGATCCAGTTCCTTTTTCAGTCCTTGCAGGAGTGCTTCATATTCTGTTGTATTGTTAGTACATTCAAATTCTAATCGACATGCAATGAATGTCTTATTACCTTTGGTGTCAATCAGAGCACAACCAACACTGGCTCCTTCATGGGATTTAGATCCATTAAAGTATAAAGACCAGATTTCACCGTCATCATCAATGTTTGGATCATTTTTCAAAACTGTTATCTGAGTATGGGCTGATATTTCAGATTGTTGTAGTAGGTTTGTAATAGTGGATATTTTAGTCATGAAATTCCTAAGAAAGGTGTTCATTCCTTGAGATTCAATTTTATTTGCACCAGCGGTAAAAGGCTCATTGGAATCATTTAAATCTGTAACAGTGTACTTCAGATAACGTTCTTTATTAATTATGATCTTGTTAAGCTGGTCGTTTTCTGGTAACCATAGATGAGACCAATCTGTAGTGAAATAACCATGAAATTGCTCAGACCAATCTCTTCTAAAAAACAAGCCATAAACTTCTGGAATATCAACGAAAACTATATCAATCACCTGGTGGACTTTTGGGTTAGATGAGAATCTAATCAATACATCCTTGAGTTCACCAACAACTATGACATTAGTTCTATCTAACTGAGTAATTTTCAAATCGGAAGGTTTGACTTATGCATTAATCTTTTTACAAACAGACAGAGGCATTACATTCGATGAGGCCCTGGAATCAACCATACAATTATGCACATTTCTGTTGAAAATTTTGAAAGTTAACAAGAATGGTGGTACATTTTTTCATGGAGTGGGAGTAGAAATCTACTGATTTTTTATTGTTGTATCTGAAATAATTTTATCTAAATTACCTATAGTCTTATCTGATGTGTCCTTTTTATTATGATCTTCAGGTGTTTTTTTACTCACAACATATTTTGTTTAATTTATGCCATTTTCTCTTGATTTCTTATTTAAAGGATCATTCTTTTTATTGTTATCATCTATACTTCGAAGCATTTTCTCTAGGATAAGAGGGAATTTAAGCAGTTCAAAAATCGATATATTTTCCCTTGGTTTTTTAAGATCTTCAACAAAATCATACCCTAAATCTAGGGAAACATGGTTTTGTGTTGTTTCAATCTGTTTTGGTTGTTTGGATATCGTATTCTTATTTGTCTCAGGTGAGGATGTGCTTTGCACTTTACTTCAAGTGTTATATGAGTGTTTATTTTTATGAATAGTTTCAAAATTAGCTTCGAAAATATTGTCGGAAAGATGTCCGAAGGTTGGGGGAGATGAGTCCTCCTCATCAGGTGTTTCTTCTTCACCTGTGTCATTTTGGTTTTCAAGTGGCATAGAAATAGCACTATCATTTGCATCTAGTATTTCTTGTAAAGCATATTGTAACCCTTCAAAATCCAGGCCTTCTTTGGTAGGATTTGGTCTGTTTGGAGGAAAAGGTTTCCTAAAAGGTGGCCTAAAGTTTCCTTTACATGAAGATGCTTCTTCATAATATATTTTCAAGTCTATGAACTGATTAGATAACTTCTGAAAGGCTTTATGTAAACCTTACAAGTCTAAAGTTTCTTGTTCTTTTTTATTTTCCGAAGGTCTAGTAAGGATTTCTATCTTCTTTGTAGAAGAGGAAGTTGATTCAGATTCCACATTTACATTATCCTTTAAACTAATAATGTCCTTTTCAATAAGGATTGCCTCGTTAAAATATTCTAGTAACGTGTTTTTCTTAGGCCTCTTAACCCATATAGCTATATTATGGTGTAGGGATTTAGCATAGTATGCAACAATCAAGTTTTCAGCAGGCATTGATTCTGTAGGGATTTTATTTTTAAGTGTAAGTAATCTATGATTGAAATACTTGACTTTCTCTTTAGGGTTCATTTTCATGTTAGACAGTTCCATTACCAAAACTTCTGGAGATTTATCATCTCCGAACTTTTCTAAGAAAAGGGTCTCAAACTTATCCCAAGAAGCGATAGTTTAGGGTTGTTGTGCAAAATACCAAGTGGAAGCATTTCCTTCAAAAGTGTAAGGGAATATCCTTCACACGACTATTTGTGTTTGAAGTTTTGAATTCTAACAGCTCAACTAACATGAATTTCTCGATATGATCCTTAGATGATTGCTTCAAATCGGGGTCAAATTTGGGTAGCCACTTTTTAGGATGTTTGGGTAATGGATGTTGAGGTCCGGGTACTACCACGACATCTTGATCGAGCCAAGGTCTGGAAGGATTGTTTTGGTTAGCCATGGGAGTTGGTGGGGGTGAATTTCGAGATTTCCCAGACGAAGAACTGCCTTCGTCAGATGATTCTTCTCTTGAAGAGGGTGGAGAAGACCCAGGTGGGGATGGTGGAAGACCAAATCCCCCAACGCCTAGGATTAGTGCTTCAAAAGGATAGGTAATATTATCACCTAAAGTGTGATCAAGAAGACCAGTGTCAAGAGGATATTCTTGCAGATTGGAAAAATCAAGGGGTTGATTTAGCTGTCCACCAAATTGTCTAAGTCGAGATAATGCACCTTGGGTTCTTAAAACTAACTAGCAATAATTATGGATAATTTCTTGTACATCAATCCCTTGAGGAATCAGTGTCATGGGTTCAGCTGGAATGTCAAGTGTAGCTTCTGATGTAGTGGTTGGATTAGGTATAACGGTAGGGTCTGAGCGACTACGCGTCACAACAAGAGAACGATTGTTTGGGGGAGTCTTACAACCTCCTCGTGCCATCAATGACTTTCAATCCCTCCTTCTAGCACCATTTGTTGATGGGCATTTGTGACACACCTTCAACGAGAAGGGAAGATCCGGTCGGGGGTTGTCTAGTTAACCCAATTCGTTTGGAATAACCTACCCTAATGGGTTTTATAGCTCCGTTAGCCAATAAAAATGTTAAAATAACTAAGAGAGGTAAAACTCCCTAATTATATAATCCTATCAGTTAACATACATATATAATTACTTATCTTATAGTCGTATTATATACAATAGGTATGTACAGATACAAGGTTTGTATAAAGCATTGTGAAAATGATAATTTTAACTAACGAATCAAAGTTTAAATAAGATGTAATACTTAAGGAAATAGTTTTATTAATATAAGTAGCAAATAACAACAAATGAACGAATAAGATTGGAAATGATATAACCGTAATGAACAAAGCATTAAAGTTTGAATGATTTAATAGTTATTCATTCCTAAAGTAAATAAATCAGACAAAAATAAAGCTAACTAACCTAATGTTGATCAGTTGTAAAGAAACAGAACTAAGCTTTATTCGTATTTCTATGTAATGTAAGCTCCACTTAACCTATTTCCAAGCATAAATCTATGGCAAGAAAAAAATAATGATATTTCATGAAATAACTCAAGGAATTTTTTGTATTTCGAAAACGATCAATTATAAACAGAAAGACAAATGAACTTTTCTCATGTAACTTTAAATTATTCAAAAGCTAAACATGAAATTAACTTCAATCTCTAGAAAATGGTATTATCAAAAATCTAACATTCGATGTGAATTCAAAATGTATAGATAGATGATTAGTCATGGAGATTATAATAACCAATTAATAATGGACCACGTGAGAGATAAGCACAACATGAAAAAATAAATGTTGAACGGGCTAAAGCTAATTCATAACAGATAAGTTTTTCATGCCCAGAAAATATATGAATGCCAATAATCACATTGTACAGTCTACAGGAGGACAAAATCCAAAAAGTAAATTGCATTCCATATATTTCTCAAAATGATAAGTCCATCATTAGGTCCCAAAAGAATTTTCCTTGTCTCTGGGAAAGAACTAGTATTTAAACTAATACCATGATTTGTTTCGCATATCTTACAAGATAGAGGCAGATCCATTTTAATAAAGTCTTTACTAAAAAGTAACCAAAAAAATAGGTCTGTTGTGATAGTTATTCAAAATAATTACATCATCAAAATATTCTTGAAACTGTTTTTTAAAATGAAAATTACAAATTTGGAGCATCTCCAACTATTTACTTGTTCCTTCAACCTTTGCACATTGATCTCCTTCACACCTGGAAAAAAAAAATGACATTTAATTTAGAAAAGCAATCTAATAAACTAATTAAAGACAAGCTATAGAATCTATGATTCTGTAGCTAGTCTAATAAAAACAAAATAAAACAATTACAGTTATCACTAAACAAACCAAACATAAATTCCAAGAAGAATGTTTACCCATTAAACCTTTGAAAAAGAGACATGAGATAATTTTGAATTGATAACAGCGTTGAAATTGGTAGAATTTTTATAATAATATCCCCTTATCTCCTTAACCTTTTTCCATCCCTGATGTTTTCTCTCAAATCCTCGTTTTCTCTTTCCAATACCAAATTACAATTCATAACTTGATTTAGTTGAGCCTGTAGATAAGGGATATCTTAGTAATACCTCTGGATCCAATTAAAACAATCCTCACAGTACACTTGTTCTAGATTTGGTAGTGGGAGAGTATGATCTGAGTTTAATGGTTTATCCTGCGCCGTAACCCTTTTCAAATAATATTGGATTCCTAAAAATCTGTCTTTCTCCTTTAGAAATGGAGGCAACTTAGAAACAAAATTATATTGGGGTGAATCTATTCTAGTGGCATCAGAATTGGCATCGTTGATAGAGATCGTGTCCTTGATGACAACTGTGGGGATAGGTTTATCATGGTTCTGATTGCTATTCTTAGTCATCCTTGAAAGAAATCTGCCATTCCTTTCATTCCTGAAATCTAAGTCATTAACCCCTTGTGTGTGTTTCTTACTTTGTCTTTTGATTTTAATTTTGTTTTCATAAGCTGATTTTTGTACAAGATCAGGGACGACAAGAACCTTATCCCTTAGATGACTCAGAAATTCCTCCAAGGACTTATTTGGAACACATTTGTGCTTCCTGGAGGTGACCTCAGCTAATTTACGAGAATCAATAGGGGTATCAGGAGGTAACGGAGGGTCTTTTGAGACTTCTATTTCTACCTAAAAACTTTGCAGAGAGTGGGACAATAGGAAAGGGTCGGTAGACTCGTCAATGCACAGACTTAAACTATTGAACGGTTATGGTGGAAAAAAAAACAAAACCATTCCTTAAAAGAAAAACTTTCCAACTATATCATATCTTTAACAAATGGGCATCAACAAAAACCTGAATTAAACCATGGTGGAAAAGACTGGATTCAGAGTTGGGGTTTTGTCTTTGATAGAACCTGGAAATATTCTGTAGACTTTTAAGAAAATAAAATGGCAAGTTTAACTTAAAACCCCGGAATACCATCAATAGGCGCACATGAAATAAAAATACCAGTCCATAGTGTCCCTCACAGGTGACGAACTGTTTGATTATCAACAACAAACCATGCCAATGAGTTTTGAACATATGGATGGGTGTAACTTTGACGGTATAGTGTGACTTTCTGTATATCATCAATATATTCCAAGGGATACCTTCTATCCTCAGGTTTTTGAACCAACGGTCTCCTTCCTACGATAGGCCTGTGGCCTCTGCTATTGATTCTTCATTAACTTGTAACTGCAAGTGACCTATTTTATCTCTAGCACCGTAAAAGGTCTTGGAAAAAGCTTGGGCGAATTCCAGATTAAAACCCTCGAATGACTTTACAAATTTAACCCATCCGAAGATGGTGAGGTCATATACAGCATCATCGTGAGAGAGTAGAGCCTATGAACCATTCAGCTCTACCATTACTACAAGAGACATAAGCTTGATTATGATATACCAGAAGGTGCAGAATAGAGGAGTTTGTGTTCAAGCCAACCCAAAAAAAATGATATGTTTTTCATATTCAAAGGTGGGCCAAAAACTATGATCTCGGGAGGATGATACCATGACTTCCACTCTAACTGTTAATTAAACTCCGAACCAGAGGAAAAATTAACTCAAAAACCACCTCGCCTGCTAAGAACCCAATCCCTGATTACGAATCACCATCCATACGACGAAATGAATGCAAGTTCTGGTGAACATGACAGAGATGTAATGGTTTCAGAGTACAGACAATAGCTAGGTAATACAGTGATTAGACTGTGACATAACATCTAAAGGTAGCATTCAGATCATATGTTTATGTCATAGTTTTAGAACCAAAATCGCAAAGGGGTAAAGCAACAACATAAAATTATTGAAAATCGATAAAGGCGTAACATGAATCAAACGCGATTAGGTTCTATCCTAATGCTATAGAAATTTTTAACATAACCATATGTTCATCAAATTTAAATGTTTTGAGATTATAGGCATTTCAAAGGCCCATTTAGTTTTATAAGGAGAGAAACCTTTAGAGTTTAGTTAATGCATTTTTACAAAAAGATTTCAATTTCAAGCTTGACAAACATGAAATTGACATGGGTAAATGAAAAGTTTATCGATAAAATAAAACTCAAAACAGAAAATAATCAATCAATCAATCTTTTTAAAAATCATAATCAAACTCTTTGCAGACAAAAAGAGGCAAATAATAAAATTTTCTTTTCCAAGCTTGTGTTTCAAATATCAACGAAGAGATATGAATATCTGGATACCAACAGGGCTCTACACAGGTATATCCAAACTGAAATGGAGTTTCTTGACATCTCATCTCTAGGAGTTGCCTATCGATATGCTGTCAAAATCGATCAAAAATTTAGGATCCATAACAAACTGAAGTTTGTGTCTGCAAATCCACAACAACCAAATTATAATAAAGATGGCCCTAACAAACATCCTCTGAAAACCATTCCAAGGCACAGGAAAAGAAGGGTCACAAGAAGACGAAGGACACTGGAAAGTGGTGTGATTTCCACAAAATCCCCTGGCACAACACTGATGAATGTTACTCAAAACAGTCATTGTTGGTCGAGATCAAAGACAAGGAGTTAAACCCTGATTCAGAATCTGATTCAGAAAATACTTGTAGAAGATAGATCATCGACGTAGACTTCACTGTTATTGTCTTGACTGCAACAATTCAACGAAAAGAACCAACAGATCCTGAGGAGGTTGAGCGCCTCTGTCATTCACAAATGTGGATGAAGTGGACCCTGTTGCATTTCATTTTTTATAGCGGAAGTAAGAAGAACCTCATCTCATCAAAGGTCATCAAACAGTTGGGAATGTAGACAACACCACGCCCGTATCCATACAACATCAAGTGGCTTCTCTAGGAACTATATCTTCATGTCAGCGAGTAGTTTCGATTATCATATGACATCCAACTGATCCGGATTATTTTCAGCATGAAATGAGATCGAAGATATAATAAATAAATGCACAAAGATATCGCAGATATTCAATAATATAACAGAAATATATCATATATGCAACCATAAACACAGAGATACAGTAATACACAATTTCTATTAATGAAAGAAATGTACAGAGACTGTAAAAATACAGAGTGAAAGACTCACTAGAATGGTGGTAGCTTATCTCTGAGAAGATATGTGATGGCTACTCGCATTCGCAAGAAGATGAGTACAATGAGGCTATGAAGGCCTTTTTACAATAAACAGGAATGCCAAAAACCCTAGACATAAAAAAACCTAACCCTAG
>CBVK0100228123.1:0-25839 GCA_900067695.1 Picea abies | reverse complement strand
TATAATGAACGGTCCAGATTTACAATGAAATTACAATATACTTTTATAAGGCAATTTTTGCTTCGGGGGCTTCGCTCCCGAACCCCCGCTGGGGGCCCGCTTGCCCCCAGACCCCCCGGACCCCGCAGAGGGGGTACCCCCCCTCTGCACTCTCCCACGTGGAAGAGTGTACATACTTTTGGGGTGTAAATACTTCATGGGGTATAAACACGGCTGAAAGCAAGGACCTCTGAATCAGGAAGATAATCAGGCTCCACAACCAACACTATGGACCATGAAGTATTAGATTTCCCTAGAATGATTGCTAGACTTGAAAAGATGAATATGGAGCAAGAAAATTGTAAAGGAGATCAAGAGACTAAGATTATAAAAGAACCCCAGAAAGAATCAGAGATTATGTTACTGAAAATGAAAGAAACCCTGGATGAACATAAAGATGCCAGTTTGTCAGAGATCTTCAAAGAAAAGGAGAAAATCGAAGTAAGAATAGGAGACTTCAACATTGACTGTGCTCTGGATGATGGAACACAGATGAACATTATGACAGAAAGTACTTGGGAAAACCTAGGAAGGTCTGCTATGTTTCCTTCACTAGGAAAAATGGGGTTGTTTAAAGGAAAAATGGTAACCCTATGTGGTAGGATTACCCAGATAGCTATGAGCACCCATGGAGCTTCGACAGAGGAAGAATTCAAAGTTATTAAATTTATTGAGGACCATGCCCCATTTCTATCTTTGTTAGGCAAGATCTCAATTGAAAAAGACCAGATCTGGAGAAAAGAAGAAAAGGAATCCCTAGAACAGAAGAAGCAAGAACTCATTAAATTTATGACTAGAAGGATCGCCTACTTGATGGAAGAACAAGAGAATAGATATAAACTATTGAACACCAAGGACTTGGATGTCGAAGCTATAAGAGCATTAGAGGAACCACAAAAGACCTAAATACCTAATCCATATGATGAAGAAGTATTACCCTTGGATCTGAAGAAAGAATCTCAGCATTGCAAAGTGACTATGTCGAGAGAAGATAAGAATCAGGATGGAAAAAGGATGACCGAGACAAAGCTCACTAGGAAGAAGGCTAGGAATCTAAGTAATAAGAGAGCCAAGTTACAGAAGATTTCAGAGGAAACTTCGTAGAAGGAAAAATCACGGGAATTGAACTTCGTCGAGATATCAGAACAACAACATATGAAACTTCATCATGGAGAAGCAATATAGCTGTTGGACCGATATACCCGTTTGACTTCCACCCTGAATGGACAGAAAATCATTAAAGGATCACCACTAGACCGTTAGACCATGCCATAATGTATGGATCAACATTCATGGAAGCTTCATACCTGTTGTGAGAAGACTGTTGACGAATTTCCTATTTAGCTCATTGTGTCATGCCCAAAGAACACTTTTGCCAACTGAAAATTCAAAGCCTGTAGAACTAGTGATTGTCTAAAATGATCATTGCAAGCAGATTATTCATCCTAGTGTAGTATTTTGAGATCATCGTGACCCCGATTATCTTTCTCGAGTGTGTGTGTCCAACGAGCTCACCACACTTGAGGAATCCATCATAGAGGTCCTTCTCAATTTAATGACTAAGAGAGTCATGTCAGAAATAAGAATGTCCACCGGAGTCCAAGCATCATCGAAGAGAGGAGTGCAAGCCCCCCAGTTGACTGCTCGAGCAAGAACATCTCAAGTCAGTGTAGAGAGAAGAACTAAGCATAAGGAAAACATAACCAACATGAAGTTAGTGTCATCCATCCTACTAGCTTACATACCCCCTCTTAGCAGTGAGATTAACAAGGATAGTGTCCCTAGAGACTTTGAATACACCCTAGTCACTGCATATCTACCGAAAGGAGTACGCACCTACTGCACAGATCAAGACAAGGTTACATCGTTGAAGTTTTGTGACTTCAACCTCGAGGACCGTAAAGTTTACAGCATGCTCACCCCATATAAGTACTTGACGATACCTAAGGGAAAGAATTTGAATCTCATCCCTCAACAATGGATGATGAACCTCGCATAGTCTACTTTGCTCAACATTATGAAAATACCGCACTTTAGCAGACACTAGGAGATGAATGCTTATGTAAAATTACTGCTAGCAAGTTACCATGGAGGATACCTATGGTTATACCGTCGTATAACTGTTGATCCAACGTTGATCAATAGGATCACCGAGCTTAGCATGCAGGGCCTTGATCCCCATGAGTACTATCCTAAAAAGACCGCAGACCATTCTCTTGTGTAGAAGATCAAAGAAGCCTATGGCAATGTTGAGAAAGGTGCAAGAGGATACAAGGTATCTTCTATTGAAAGTGGCGCAGTGTGCCTCACATGCCAACTAATCGCAGGGAATTTGGTACGAAAGAATCGACCAACACAAGTATCTGGCTTTGAAGTTGACCTCACAGGAAAATGCGCAGAGGGACTACAAATGAACTGGGCAAAGTACCCGGTGAATCAACTGGAATTTGACTGTAGATAAGCCCAGGATCAGGGGCATGAATTCCATTTTAGCTGGCTCCTGATACTGATTTCTTTTGTTGCATGGGAGCTACTAGAAGGCACAACCTTCCCGAACCTTGACCCCTTTGAGCCACTAGCCACAAAGTTCAATACATTATGGTACTCAAATGACATGAGCAAGTAATGGAAATCGAATGTCATTTTCCACACGTACTATAACCAATTGAAAGAATCCATAAGGAGTGAACCTCGCATAACCCCAAAAAATTTATAGAGATTCCAACCTCTGATAAATTTTAGCACGGACCGCCACTTTATATACCTAACCCCATGCACTAATGATCAATAGGAACAACTTCATTCCTATTATAAGATGACAAAAGAATACCTGGAAGCGATCACCAAGGAATGGTCGATGGACCTCCTTGTTTTAGCAAAACTCGTAGAAATTTCTGACATCGACAGCCTGAGAACTACGCAGGATACACCTGGGCCCAGTAAGACAAAGAAAGCAAAGACGATGAAGAAGACTGAAGAAGTCTAGGATGTTGACAGCCTATCTGTAAGGATAGCTTCCATTACACCAGATAAAGAAGGTGATGACGAAGAAGGTACAGAAATTGAACAATAGAAAGTTGAAGTACTACCGCCTAGGGACAAAGAAGACTCATCGAAGAAAAGGAAGGTCTCACATCTGAAATCTTCCTCCAGAAAGAAACCAAGAACCCCTGTAACCAAGATGTGAACTTCCCTCATGTTGGATGACTTTGATTTCATTATTTCAGTAGTCAATTATTCTTCAAAGGAAATCATAGAGAAGGAGGAGGCAAAGTAGGAACAAATGTATAACCAAATTGAGATCGCCCTCCAAGGAGTACAACAATCGCTCCAGTCTAGCCGAACAATCTCTACTACATCTTTGCCAGAAGGAACAACAGAAGTGGGAAATGAATCAGTTCAACTCCACAAGATTGCTAATACAATCAAAGTATGCCTTTGACATGCTCGGGAAGAAAAAGTGCAAGCCACCTACGCCCTAAAGAAAGCACAGTAGGAAATTATTGAACAACGCCAAGCCACACAACAAGAGAAGAAAGCTCTCCAAGAAACATTTGAGGAAGATAGAGCAAATATCCAAAAAGAGAAAGAGAAGTTGCTTGCAAAGCAGATAGGAATTGAAGAAGCAGTCAACAGATCATTTCAATGACTAGATTAGAGAAGAAGGCCAAAGAGCCCATAGAGCACCAAGTGATGAAGCTGGCTGAAGTTATTCATCAACTTCAACAAAGGTTCATGGAATTAGAGCTTCAGACCATACCACAGACTCCATAAGAAGTGTGTGACTAGTGAGAATTAAATGCTCAGAGCAAAGTCGAGAGGATTAAAACACTTGCTACAGAATGTAAACAGCTAAGTAGCAAAAGTGCGCAGATATATGAACAACTATCTGAAGACCCAGAGTTGAAGAAACTAGATTCCAAACTCCATAAAGAAAATCAACACGCAGATACAGTACAGGCGCAGCTCAAGCTCCTGTCACCCATCGAGAGGATGAAGAGATCCCAGGAACAATGCACTACCCAACAACTCATTCTTACCATGCAGAACAATGTGATGGAAGTCACCTAGAAAATCCAGCTGAGCCAGGAGGCGACCTACCTACTGTTTGAAGAAATTGAAGGCCAAGGAACACTACTAGAACAAGTAGTTGTTACAGTCAAGCAGCAACTAGAAGGACCTATCAGCGAAGCGGTTGTTCAGGAATTCGTTGAGCAAGAAGAAGTAGCACAAAGACAAGTTGAAGCAGCTTGATCCAAGCTCGATACCTTTGAGGCAAAGTTACCCAGACCATAGTGACTCGGGATGAGTCACAGGTGAGTGTTGGGGGCTTGTTGGCCCTTGACCATGTTTTGAGGAACACTTGGTCATATTCGACCGTTTTTGGACTTCAACAGCCTGTCAAAGATGGAGTGCCAGGTGAAGCAGAGATCACGGGATCTAGGTCCACTTTTGGGCCCTTTTAGAGTTTTGGGTTAATGTAATGGGAAAGGGATGTCGGCCAGTGGGTTTACCCATGCTTAGGCCCACTTTTGTAATGTATAAATAGAAGGATATGCAATGTAAGAAGTAGTAGATATGATTTCTTAGTGCAATTGGTAGTGCATCTATGTGATGTTGAATAAGTGCTCTATGCAAACTGTGTAAGGCTTGCAAGGCTAAGTGCAAGTTACCGTGAGATTGGTATAGGAAGCTAAGTGTTGTAACGCAAGGAAGAAGGATCTAGAAAGCTACGCAAATATTCTGTCCTATGCGAAGAGGGATTTTTATGGCTCTGTGTTGTAACCTGATTAATTGAAGCTAATAAAGAAGAAGACTTTGTGGACGTAGCCCCAGGGTGGGGGTGAACCATGGTAAATTTGTGTGTTGTGCTCTATGCCTCGACCTAATGTGTTTGTCTCTTTCTTTGCTAAGTGCTTTGATGTGTTTAGATAGATCTATTTATGCTTTGTGCTTCTAAGATATGAATTAATGTTAGATCTGGTATGTAAGATGATTAGTGCTTGATCTACCAAATCTAATCTATCTTGTTGTGGCTAAGTGTTGGATTATCTTAGATCTAAGTACATACTGCGATGCTCTATGCTATATGTGAAGTATCATAAGGGTTGAATATTGATGAATAATCTATGCTAAGTGATTTCTAGGTGTTATAATCATAGATCTGTGTCCCAGCTAAGGTTGTAGACACATAAGTCTTGCAACCAACCCTGCCTCTACCTCAGGTGAGACTTCATCTGCTTCGCAGGTGTTGCCAAAAGGGCTGGTAGTGAGGGTTTTGTTGGTGCGTTGTTGTAGTGTTGAACCCTAGATCTGCCCTTGTGCCAACAACAAGAGAACGATCTCTAAATGTTGTTTCCAACTGCGCAATCTTCATAGCCTCATCCTAAACATTGTTAGCAACCCATATTGTCTCACAGACAAACAGATGTTGTTCTATGTCCTCTGATACCTTTCCTTGGAACTTAGGTAGTCAGAGGGTGTTATCTACCCATGCCATGTTTCCTGTGTAGTCCCTCCTCTTGGTGATGTTGGTTGAATCTGACTCTTCTCACTATTTTCTCTGCTCTAATTGTTACTACTATGTCCTCCCATTCTAACTATAAGTGCTTTGATAAGTCTTCAACTGTTATTTCTAATTGTGGTGATGCACATGGGGTCATGGATTCGACACATGATTGTTTTTGAGTAGGTCTTAATGGATCCTCTAGTATAGGATTGTACTAGAACTAATCTTCCTCTCCTCTTATGTGTTTTAATATCCACAATTTGGATTATTTCACAATTTCCTCTCCCCTCTAGCTCACTACGTGAATCTTCTTTCTCAAGCCCAGTCTTTCTCCTCTTATACCTCCTTCCTCTGCATAGTTCTCCAAACTCAAATTATTCCTATAGTATACATTCTTTATCTTTTTTCATCCTCATTCCCTTCCTTCCTTCTTCATCACTTTCTTCATTCTCTCTTGTCTTCAGACTATCCTCTGGTCATCCCCCGGTTACCCTATGTGTGCGAATCCCCTTAGCAAGTGGACTCCATTTTCATCATGCACTTGTCACACAACATCATATTTATTCATGTACCCAATGATTTCATGAAACTTCCTTGCAGACCCTTGAATAAGTCCCTTTCTGCAACACTATATGACTAGGTACAATCGACTGTGAACTTTGTAATATACCCTCCTAATATGATATCCAACCAGAAATAAAATACGTGAGAAGTGTTATTACTTACAAAATTCAGTTTTCTTACCAACTCAGGAGTCTAATTCCTCGGTGTTGTGTCTCGGTACCTTCCAGTGTTCTCCACCAATCTTTCTAATCACTCCGTCAGAATAATTGTAAATTCTCCAAAGAAAATTTCATGCAACTCCGTGTATACATACGTTGTCATTCATTGTTCATTACTCATTCGAGGGTTTCTATTCTCTTTTCGGGAAAAATTTCGTTCCTTTCTTTCTAACCATTCTGAAATTTCTTTCTTAGCTGACCTCCAAAAAATTCTCTTAATCATATAATTTGGGTCCCGACAATGGAACCATTTGTTGGCACAGCGTGTGGTTGTAAGACCCTAGGTTTAAGTTATCTTCGACCAAAAAACCCCTTTAGACACAGACCCTTCCAGCATCACCTACATGTGTAGATGAAGTCTCACCTGAGGTATCTATTAGGACTGCTGGAACTAGGTTTCTGCAGCAGTGAGGGAATGGGAGGTGATTATTCAATTAATTCTTAGTTATTGGTCCTGTGTGTGTCGTTTTTTCTTTGTTCTTCATTAGCTACTTACTGAATTCATATTCATATTAACATTATATTCCATAGTACAACATAAAAATATTACTGTAATAGTCATAAACATTGTGCAATGATTACACATAAGACAAATCTAATCTAATATGCATCTAGACAAAATCCATGGAAAATCATTCAAAATACATTCAACATAGTATTTAATGTGGTTCACCCAACTCTAGGCTACATACACAATGGATGGCTTCTTTATTATTCGTTTGGTAATTGTCTCAAGCTTTCACATTGTGATTACAAATATACATCATTGTTATATTTCTCCTCTCCTAGCCTAGACACTCTATAGTGAAATGATTTCTCTCTATCTTCTTCATCTCCTTAGTACCACTCAAGAATAACTCACGACACCAGAAAGGGAACCTAGCAGAACTCCTATTCTCTCCCAACCAATTACATATTTATACATTCATTCTAGGGCTCAAAACCCTACTTTTCTCATCCCCAAAACCCTATTACAATACATGATAGCTTCAAGTTAACTTATTGTTCGAGTTGATTTTACCTGCTTTTCCATCTACATGCTTCTTTTGCATTATAAATATTGTTCTTCCTACTTTTGCATGTCCTTCTATATTTAGCACATCGGGATCTCATCCTTTCTTTTCACCCGATTTATTCTCCTACTTTATTCTCTACTTTATTCCTCTTTATGCACATTGTCCTCCTGAATGCGCTTCGACTGCACACTCCCTAATCTTCCTTCTTCTTCTGCGCACTTATTTTATACTTAGGATTTTTATGCATATTGTTTCCAAAATTCCTGTACAACAATGTTGAATCACATATACACATTATTTGTAGTGTTGACATTCATTTATAGGCCATACAAATCAATACAAGGGCAATTTTTCAGCAACAGGTTATTTCCAGGGTAGTTTATTAGGTCTTAGGGATGGAAACAACACTGTTGAGAGTTGAATATAGATTTTATGGAGCATCCAAATTCCTATATTGGAAAGAAAGAGTGGCTTTGGAATTGAAGGAGTATGACCTTTGAGAGTTACTGGATACAATATTTACTCCACCGACAAATCCGACAACTTTAGATTCTCACAACAAGAAAGAGATCAAAGCAGAAAGGGTCCTCCTAGATTTAGGGAAGGATCGTCTAATACCTCACCTAAATGATAAGAAGATGACCAAATATATGTTCGATTCCCTGGTAATATTATTCTAGAGAAATGACATGAATAGAAAGATGGTATTAATAAATAAACTCAGATCAGTTTAGATGTCTAGATCAGATAATGTTACCAACTATCTCATGAATATCACACAGGTATGTGTTCAACTTTCATCCATAGAGGAGAAAAATGAGGATGTAGAGCTCATGATGTGGCACTGAATGGTCTTCCAAAGTCATGGGAACCATTTTTCAAAGGAGTTTGTGCTTAGGAAAATATCCCAGATTGGCAGAGACTTTGGGATGATTGCATCCAGAAAGAGACTCGAGAGGAGTCTAAGAGAAACAAGAAAGAATATGAAGGGAGGAGAACCTATCCCTTCTTAGTAATACAAGGAAGGGAAAAGGAAAGGTTTCCAACAAGAAGGGTAACAATGAGGAGTCAAAATCACAGTAAAAAAGAAGGACTTGAGTAAAATCAAGTTCTTCATGTGCTACAAGTTTAGGAACTATTCATCATAGTGTTCAAAGAAGAAGAGGAAAGAGAAGATGAAAACAATAGAGACATAGCTTGATGATTTTGCATTTAAATTTAAGAAGGATTACTCAATGGTTTCTTGCCTTTATACTAGCACAACAGTGAGGAGTGATTGTTTCTTGGACAATGGTGCATCTCGTCATATGATAGAAGCACGGGATCTATTTAGTAGTCTAACGGACAGGGACTTGAAGGTTAATGTGGATCTTGGTGATGATTCCAAGTATGTATTTAAGGGAGAGAGAATAATTACATTCAAGCTAGAGTCAGGAGGTTCGTTCAATGCCCATTATGTGATTTACTTACCAGGTTTGAAGAATAATTTGATTTTAGTCTCAGCTATGGAGGACATAGGTTTTTCCATTACTTTTCAGAGAGGGAAGGTACTCATAAATCTAGAGAAACATATCCTAGACATTGCAATGGTCATTGGTGTTAGATAAGTCACTTTATACATGTTGTAGGGTAATCCTTTTTAGGATTTGGTACATGAAAATGAAAACCTATGTTATGGCACAAGATGTTGGGATAGCTACACTACAAGGTATTGTCAATTCTAAGGGGGATTTTTACTGGTATTCTATAGTTTAGAATTGTGTTGTAGGGAGTGTGCAGAGCTTGTGCACTTGGAAAGAATTCCAAGGATTTGTTTTCTGAGCAGCAAGAGTAGGTATAAGGGGATATTGGATCTCATTCACTCATATGTATGTGGGATAATGTCAACAACATAATTACAAGGATCAACATATTATGTGATGTTTAAAGATTATTTTTTCAGGAAAACCTAGATCTTCTTTATGAAGACCATGGATGGTGTCTTCAGTCAGTTTCAAGAGTTTAGGTATCATATAGAGAATCGGACGGGTAATAACATCAAAGTATTGAGGTCAAACAATGGGGGATATTACACCTCCAATGACTTCAAGTATTTCTGCAATAAGGAAGGGATCAAGAGGGAACTAAAAGTCTCATACAACCCTTGGTAGAATGGGGTTATGAAGAGAAATAATTGATCCATCATCGGTTCTTCCAAGGCTATGATACATGATCAGGAGTTTCCCATGTTTTTTTGGGAAAAGGCATGTAATACGGTGTTGTACATATAGAACAAGAGTCCTCACAAGATATTTGGGGAAAAGAATATGAAGGGGGAATTATCATGGGTGAAGCCAAACATAATATATTTGAGGATCTTTAGCTGTCCAATTTACATCCATGTGACTATGGAGAAGAGGAAAAATTTGAAGCCTTCATGATAGAAGGGTATATTTTTTGGGTACAACAAGACCTCAAATGATTACGGGATCTTCATTCAAGTGTAAAGGAAGACAATTATGAGCAAAGATGTTAAGTTTGAGGAGAACTTGAAATCTAGGAGTAATCAAGAGTCATCAACAATGAAAGAGGACAAGGAGCAATAGGCTTCGAAGTATGAGCAACAATCAATAGTTCAAACTTCAGGTGAGAAAGAGGAGTTAGCCCCTTCCAACCATGTCAAGAGACCCAAGTGGCTAGTACAGACATTGAGGGATGTTGGTGAGGCTCCTAGGAGTTTTTTCAAAGAGTGGAGTGTTGGAAAATTGGTTTTCATTGATATCAACCCTAGAATAAGTAAATAAGTCTCTAGAAGTGATGCTTGTATTTGAATAAGTATGAAAAGTGGTCCCCTTATGATGTAGCTTTAAGCATATCCCTCATGGGAATATGCTTTGAAGAAGTCTAAAAGAATCCATGGAAATATGGTTAAATGGTTAAGAAGTTAAGAATCCCCATAGGCGTGGTCATGAATCTCGAAGATGATTGAAGAAAACAAGTATGAAGAACATTGTAAATGCATGCTAAACATTCATTGATTGATATTTATCGTCAATCTATCTCCAATGATAGGTGTAATGTCGTGTGGTTCCTCATGGTTGAGGATTTATTATGTATTGAATATGAATCCCCGAAGCATGTTCAAGAAGCGCCGACACTAAGGTCAAGAATTTATAAGTTGGCCCTAAATTCAACTAAAGGAGAAAAAGTTGTTGCAAAAAAGAAGTTACAAGTCAACTCAAGTTCAAGTAAAGAAGGTACTTGGAAGGGTATAAATACACATCAACAACCTCTCATTTTCATCATTCAATCTTGTGATCTCTTAGGAAAAGATTGGAAGATAATTTCAGAGGGAAGATGAATTCTTGCGATGATGTCTTCTAAGTTATGTTCTTTAAAGGCCATCATTTTGTTTTTTCTATAAATTTCTTTTTCTAGAATGATTCAAATAATGAAACTTGTAGGATGTTAATAATACATATCAATGTACCTGTGGTACGAATTTCATCTTGAGTATCATTGCAATTTTGGAGATACACTATGTGTAAGATAGGGTTTTTGACTAGTCCTGTAACTATTCTCAAACAGGTTTTCCAAGTAAAAAAGTCATAAATTCTTCATAGAGGATCAACATTCTATGATATCAATTGCACTGGAAGCATTAGAGTCTATAATATTTTGTGTGTGAGTTTCATAATCCAATATAAAATATTGAGTGTGTGGCATGTTGTATAATTGCATTCTCCTTATACCTTTTGAAAGGTATCGTTGAGGTCCACAAATTTGTAGTTATACATTTTCTTTTCCATATCATGTGTTTATGATTTTTGAAATAAATCTATGACATGTAAAATTGTTACGGTATTTTCATGATAACATTTGACTCTGATCCCTATTTGAGAATGCAATATATCATTGGAAAGGTACCATCAATATATGAAACTTTTATTTTATAAGTTTTTATTGATTTTTCACAGTTTGCTTCAGGTTTATGAAATAATGGAAACTAGGCTCACGGAAGTGACTTGAATATTTTATTTTAAGATCAATTAATTGTTTTATCTGATACGTTTGTTACGAAAAATATATTTTTGTTCCTAATATACATTTGTATGTTCAAGGTACATACAAGGGGAATAATTTTGCATGGTGAGAATAATTTCAATATTACTTGTTGCAAATTGGTAGATTTTCACCAGCTGACAAACACAAGCATGAGAACAAGGTTGGAAGAATTGGTTATTGGGTGCATGAAAATTCCAATTTTAGAAGTGAGTGATTACTAAATATTGAATAAAAAGTCATTCATAGTTAATTGTGCCTAAAATCAAATCAAATCAAATCAAATCAAAGATACATGCATAATGTTGCTAAAGAAATAACAATGGGTTTAATTATTTAATCAAGGAAAGGTTTATGAGTTGAGCATGCATGAATTGAAGTTGACAGTTAATTGGATATGTGGCTAAATGCATGGATTTTTGCAAGGATGGTATATCAATACTTTTGTTCACTGAATATGAAAATTACATGATGATATTGCATGACTTTTAATAAACTCAATTTCATTTTTATTCCATAACTAAATTAATTTTCATCTTATAAATAAAAAGATCGACTTTTTAGAAAGGGTATTTGATCTCTGGAACTATTTTCAATAGCTTTTCGATCTCTAGAGGGATTTCAAGTGGATTGTAACCGAAGAATTATTTCAAGGTTGAATTCAGAAACTGTTTGGAGTCAAGACATTATGATTTGTTGAATCTTTGTGTGTTTATTCATTATTGTTGATTATTCTACAATTTATTAAATACTAAAGGAATCTAGTAATAATTTCAATACTTTTAAGTTATCTTTATTGGTTGAATTAATTGTTGGATACTTTCGGTAAACTATTATTTTATTTATTAGTTAATCTTGTTTTTATGTTATCTGGGATATGGTTGAATTATTTTGGAATATATCACAATTAAATGTTATCTCTTTCTGCTATTAATTAGTTATTGTTTCCTGGATATTATCCGATAAGTAATATATTCTTAATGGAATTGTTTATTCAGTAATATAAAGTCTTAGATAGTTTTCGTTGATTGTTGCAATAGGTTATCCTCAACACACATTTCTCTAAATTCTTTAGTTTCCTCCTTTCCTGCAGTAGATAGACATAAAAAAATAAAACAATAAAAAGAATGAAACCGAGTAACTTTTAAAGCCCAACAAATGGTTGTCATACCTTTAACCCTGATGATTATTCCATACCAAATAGGGAAGAGTATGATCAGGCCTCTTCCTTGGGTGTAATCCCTATTGTTGAGAAAATGGAATTTAGACCCCTCAACATTGTGTTAGAGAGAGAATAATAAATTAATGGGGCAACCGATGGAATGAGATCAGTGAAGGGGTACATTTCATGGGTTGGGTAGGTCAAGAGGAAGAGATGGTGTAGACCCACTCGACCCTCAGGTCGAGGATCCGCTTACAAGATCGTTCTTCATTTCTCTTTCAGCTGGATCAGCTCTTTCAATTCCTTATTTGAATCTTCTTTCTTTTGATCCACAGGTCCTTTCGAAAGCTTCCCCGGTGTGAACAGCACTAGGTGCAAGCTCCCCCTTCTCCACATGACCATCGGATATGACCAAGGCCTAAAATGAAAGGCGCTCATCACAACTCACCTCTCGCGAGTTCGTGAGTTGAAGCTCTCAACTGCTCCTGCCCAATCCCGCAATATCTGACATCACGAGATAGATATAACTCCTTCCCTTGTCAGTGCCCTCCACGCGTGACCACCAGCCATGCTTCCCACTAGCGCTTCTTGCCTTTCACCACTTTGCAACTCGAAAGGTTGGACTTCCGTCCCCTTATCTTACAAATCCCCGAGACACGAAAAGTCAATGGGGTGTTGACCCTCTTCAATGAACAAGGCATGTCTCCCTGCTGTCAATGCCCTCCGCACGTGACCACCAACTAGGCTTCCCACTAGCGCTTCTCGCCTTTAGCCACCTCGCAAGTCGAAAGGTTGGACTTCTGTCCCCTTATCTTATGAACCCTCGAGACACAAAAAGTCAACGGGGTGTTGACCCTCTTCAATGAACAACACGTGTCTCCCTTCTGTCAGCGCCCTCCACGCGTGACCACCACCTAGTCTTCCCACTAGTGCTTCTCGCCTTTCGCCACTTCAGAAGTTGAAAGGTTGGACTTCCACCCCCTTATCTTACAAACCCCCGAGACACGAAAATTCAATGGGGTGTTGACTCCCTTCAATTAACAACGCGTGTCTGCCTGTCTATTCCATGTGCCCACCTTGCGATTATACCACGTGTTCCTTACGCTCCACTTCACACTTCGCCTTTCGCAACCTAGAGTACCCAACCTTTGGATCTCACCTCAGAAACCTCTGAGTTTGTGAGATCTCTAGATCTCTGCCACCTGTCCTCCCCGGATGGATGGATCTGATCCACTCGCCACTTCGCTACTCGCGGCTTCGTGCATCTCGCTACTAGGCTTTCGGTTCTCTAACTCACAAACCCTTGAAATGAGATTTTGTGAGTGATCCAACGGCCCTAGATGACCTGGATCTTATGGCCCTGATTTCTTCTAAGCTTACGCTTGAGGAAAGCTCATCATAACGTTCCTGCTTCTCTACAAGATCTGACAGTTCTTGTGACTTCATGAATTCTTCTTAAAGAATTCCGACCATCCGTTTCTTCCTGGACAATTCCTACGAATTTAACCAAGTATTTCTCCGAGGAACTTACTCGCCTGTAACGCAAACTTGCTACGCCTCCTTTCAACGCCTCAAGGCACCAACCTTCTGTACTTTTATTTGACAATTGCAAAGACCCTATCCCTCCTAAGCTTTCTCCAACTCCGAGTCTCAAAGAACACTCCCGCACACACTCCTTGTAGCGAATCCTTCAATTACTTCAAAGAATTGAAGTCCTTTGACTCTGCACACTCCCTGCAGTAGTAGTCCTTCAACAATTTCTCAGGTTCGCAAACTCTGAGACTTTACTCGGCCTGCGCACACCTTGCACGACTCTTGTGCTCAACTTGCACTTCTGTGAGAATGAGAACAATTTTTATTCCTCCTGAGCTTTCAGAGATGAACTCTAACTTCTGTCAACACACTCCTTGCAAACAAACTTCACTACACTCCTTGTAGGAATTTTACTCACTCAGGCAGAGAAACAATTGAAACTCATTCCTTACTCTTCCTCCCAGATTTCAAACATTTAACAAGAAATCATACACACATGGAATAAACAACAAATGCATGACATAAAGTAAACATCCATGAGCATAGCATTCAACAATGCATACATAGAGAATATATGAGAACCATGAGTCTGAATCAAGGCTTTTTGTATTAATCCAGAACTTTTGTACATGAAATTCTTCTACACAGCTCTCTGCTTCTTCTCTTCTTTGCTCTATCTTGACAATCATATTACAATTATACAATGAGGATGTATATATCCCATTTCCCTCTTGCGCTCTAAAACTGTCTAATCTAGAATTAAATTCTATCTACCTACATTCATTACACATAAAGGCTCCTATCTACTATGGGCGAGAGCAGATCTCTCAAGGTCCTTTTACAATAATACAAGCATTCCTCCACTTAATGACTTCATTAATATTTCAAAACATTTTCAAAAAATGTGCTCGATGCTTTTCGAGCTGTCTCTTATTTCCACGTTGTCTCGTTGTTGGCTATGCTTGCACGCCCTTGCGATGCTCCTGCATCATACTCCCTTGCTTGAAAATTTTCATGGGCTCATGTCCATGAGCTCGCGCACGGTCTGTCCATGCTTCTGGATTTCTACTTCATTCTCCCAGATGGCATCTTCAACTAGATGGCCCTTCCACTTGACCAAGTATTCAAAGTATTTCTTTCGCCTGGTCCTCTTACCAACTCTTTTGTCCAGTATGCGCTCCATCTAGGGATTTTCTGCAACTGGCATTTGTTTTGACCATTGAATCTCTGACTGTTCACTACCTGCTTCTTCTTCCTCATCTTTATAAGGGTACAAATCTGAGACATTGAATATCGAAGAAATTCCAATCCCATCGGGTAATTCAATCTCATATGCATTCACCCCAAATTTCTTCAAGACCTTACATGGTCTGATTTTCTTCATCTTTAGTTTATTATATGTTTCACTTGGGAACCTTTCCTTTCTCAAATGTGCAAGGATCAAATCACCAACTTCGAACCAAATTTGTCTCCTGTGTTGATCTGCTCTCCATTTATATTCTTGGTTCGAACTCTGCAATCGTTCCTTCACCTGGCTGTGAAGTTCCTTCATCGCCTCTGCGAAATATTATGCACTAGTGCTCCTAGTCGCAATCTGTTCTGAATCTCTCAGCTCAGAAATTATTCTTGGCTGCATGCCATAAAAAATTTGAAATGGACTATGTCCTGTGCTCCTATTAAGAAAGTCATTATAAGAAAACTCCACCTGTGGTAATATGTTGTCCCACTGGCTGTGGTGTTTTGTCACCAAGCTCCTCATCAAGTCTCCCAGACTTCTGTTCATGACTTATGTCTGTCCATCTGTGTGAGGATGGTAAGATGAACGAAATGAAAATTTTGTTCCCAGCTTCTTCCATAAGGTTCTCTAGATGTGTCCTACGAACTTAGTGTCTCAATCCGAAACTATGGTCCTTGGTAAGCCGTGAAGTTGAATGACTTCTTTGAAAAATAGGTTCGCAATGTGAGTTACGTCACTGGTTTTCTGACATGGAATGAAATGTGCCATTTTGGAAAATCTATCCACTACCACAAAGATTGATTCAAACCCTCTTTGTGTTCTTAGCAATCCCAATATGAAGTCCATGTTGAATGCATCCCATGGCCTCATAGGTATGGGTAATGGTTGATAAAAACCTACATTCTGCCTCTTTCCTTTTGAATGTTGACAAATTCTACATCTGTCCACGAATCTTTTGACGTCTTCTCGCATTCCTGGCCAAAAATATGACTCATTCAAATTTGCGAATGTCTTTTCATGACCAAAATGTCCAGCCAATCCTCCACTATGTTTCTCCTTTAGCAAATTCTCCCTCATGGAGCATTTTGGAATACAAAGTTGATTACCTTTAAACAGTAATCCTTCCTGGATCATGTATTCTGCCCATTGGCTTCTGTCCCTAAGAATTGGATTCTCAGTTGCTTCATACACCTCTTTAAAATCTGGATCATCTCTGTAAATTTTTCTGAGATCATCAAAACCCAATGTTTTGACTCTGAACTCCTGCAATAGCAAACATTTCCTGCTCAAAGCATCAACAACTTTGTTAGCAGTTCCAGAAATATGTTTAATCACAAAAGTGAAATTTTGCATATATTCAACCCATTTAACATGTCTTTTATTCAACTTCTCCTGTTGAGTCACAAATTTCAATGCATGATTATCACTATACAAGACAAACTCCTTAGGAATCAAGTAATGTCTCAATTTTTTCAATGCCTGAATAATAGCATAGAATTCCTTATCATACGTGGAGTATTTTATCTTGGCTTCATTCAGCTTCTTGCTGAAATATGCTATCGACCTGTCTTCTTGACTCAAGACTGCCCCTATTACAAATCCACTTGCATCGCATTTTACTTGAAATGTCTTTTGGAAATCAGGCAATACCAGATTCGGTTGTTCCGTGATTTTCCTTTTCAGCAAATTGAAGCTTTTCTCAGCCTCTTTCATCCAGTGAAAATATTTATGTCTCTTCTTCACTGTGTCCATCATCGGTGCACTAATTCCACTGAAATTCCTATTGAAATTCTGGTAGAAACTAGCCAATCCATGAAAACTTCTCACCTCAAATATAGTCTTTGGTGATGGCCAATTCTTAATCACCTCCACCTTATCTGGATCCATCCTCAACTTATCTGTAGAAATAACAAACCCCAAATAAATGAGCTATGTCTTCATGAATGAGTATTTCTTCATGTTTATCAACAGCTTCTCTTGTTGTAACCTCTTCATCACTGTAGCCAAATGTTTCAGATGCTCTGCCTTTGTTTTACTGAAAATCAGTATGTCATCCAGATACACAATGACAAATTTTCTGATGAAATCCTTCAGGACTTCATTCATCAATCTCATGAAAGTACTCAGTGCATTTGTTAAACCAAACAACATGACAAGCCACTCGTATAACCCTTCATTGGTTTTGAATGTTGTCTTCCATTCGTCACCTTCCCTCATGCGGATTTGGTGATATCCACTTTTCAAATCAATCTTTGAAAACAAATTGGCCCCACTCAAGCAATCCATCAGATCATCCATCCTTGGCGATGGAAATCTGTACCTGATGGTTATTTTGTTGATTTCACTCGAGTCAGTACACATCCTCTAGCCTCCGTCTTTCTTCGGACTGAGTACTATCGAAATAGCACACGGACTCAAGCTTTCTTTGACCAAACCTTTGTTCAACAAATCCTGGACTTGTCTTTTGACCTCTTCATTCTCCTGTGGCATTAATCTGTATGCTTCTTTGTTTGGCAAACTAGCTCCAGGTATGATATCAATTTGATGACTTATACTTCTAATCAGTGGCAACGAATGAGGTAGTTCATCCACTACTATGTCAGCGAAATCTTCCAAGAGTTCTTGAACCTCTTCTGGTAAATCATCTACCCTTGTGATGGTTAAAACAATCTTTGGCTTCCTAACCACAATGAATTGTAGTTCCTCCTTCTTCTTAACCTCTATAAGAAGTTCCGTCCCACTCATGAGAAGTATAGTGTTTCTTACTTCAAGTTTCACCTCCTTATCTTTGATTGGAAGCAACATGTGAGCTCTCCCATTTTTCTCTAGGGTGTATGTGTTCTTCCTCCCATCATGAATCACATTTATGTCATATTTCCATGGTCTACCCAGCAATAGATGACAAACATCCATAGGAATAACATCACAGAGTATTTCATCTTTATACCCTCCTATTTTAAACTCAACTAAACATTGTTTAGTGACATTTACCTAATGTCCTTTTTGTAGCCGTGAAACCCTATATGGGCTCAGATGATCAATCGTCTCCAACTCCATCTTTTCTACCATCTCTGTTGAAACGAGATTATCCATGCTACCACTGTCTACAATAACTTTACATTTCCAGTCTTTGGCTTTGCACGCAGTCCAAAAAAGTTTGTTTCTTTGGACTGAACTCTCCACCTCCTTCTCTGGTGTCAAAAGAGTTTCTTTCATCATCAGCGATCTTCCGCCTTCAACATCCTTTTCCTCAACATTTCACCTTTGTGCTTTGGCAATGTGAGTCTCTCCTTCCTCTTTCTTCTTTTCTGGACATTCATAAGACTTGTGTCTGACCTTTCCGCATGTGAATCATTTTATCACTCCACCTCTTCCTCTTCCTCTACCTCTAGTACGAGGAAAAATGTTGTTATCAGCATACTCTCCTCTCTAATCAGCATACTGCCTTCTCTGTCTAGCATATTTCCCTTTCTGTGAGCTTCCACCTCTCCTAGTCTGAGGTTTCTTCCATTCTTCCTTACGCTTTTGATTTCTATCTTGGACGAATGATTTTCCCCTGGCTTGACTTCTACCTCGGCCTCTTTGACCTTGTTTTTAGCTTAGCTTCTCTTCCGCCTTTGGAGCCATTTGATAAGAATCTTCCACCGTTCGGATGGTCTCCATGCTCATCTCATCCTGAATTTTGTATCTCAGGCCATTCATATACCTGGAAACCTTTTCATCATTACTTTCACGATCACCTGCTCTGATGTTCAGCCTGTAGAACTCTTTAGTGTACTCCTTCACTGTCATCAACTTTTGTCTCAAATTTTTCATCCTTCGAAACAGAGTAATTTGGTAATCTCTGGGAATGAATTTCGCTTTCATCTTTGCAATCATCCTATCCCAACTCTTGATTTTCTGCTTACCTTGGCAACATCTGTCATCTTGCAGTTCATCCCACCACAATGTTGCATGTCCTTTATGTCTCGTGACAACATGTTTGACCTTCTTGTCTTCTTCGACATATTCATAGTCAAAATATGTGTCTAGAGATCTAATCCAGTCTAGAATCTCTTCAGCATCGAATTTTCCCTCATAAAATGGAATGTCCATTTTGGCTCTTGCACTCATTCTTGCAACAGCTCTAATCAAGTGTTCATTTGCTGCAATTTCTTCTTCTTCATATCCATAATCATCTTCACTTTTGGATTCATTGACATCTCCAATATCAACTATGCACCTTTGTTTTATTTCCACATCCATGAGTCTGGCACGAATGTCATGCAGATCTCTTTCCACTTCTGGATTCTGCACCTTCCTGGCCCTTCCTTCTGGAATTTCCCTTTCCTCTGGTGGATCGGGTGTTTGCCTGTCTCTTCTCCTCGATGGCATGGCTAAAATTCCTTCTCTCTTTTCCTGCCTGAAATATACAAACAAGAATCAAGCTCTGATACCAGATGGTGCAGACCCACTCGGCCCTCAGGTCGAGGATCCACTTACAGGATCATTCTTCATTTCCCTTTGAGCCAGATCGACTCTTTCAATTCCCTGTTTGAATCTTCTTTCTTTTGATCCACAGGTCCTTTTGGAAGCTTCCCTGGCATGAACGGCACTAGGTGCAAGCTCCCCCTTCTTTGTGTGACCACCAGCTATGACCAAGGCGTAAACTGAAAGGCGCTTGTCACAACTCACCTCTCGCAAGTTCGCGAGTCGAAGCTCTCGACTCCTCCTGCCCAATCCCGCGATATCTGAGATCACGAGACAGATATAACTCCTTCCCTTGTCAGCGCCCTCTATGCGTGACCACCAGCTAGGCTTCCCACTAGCGCTTCTCACCTTTCTCCACTTCGCAAGTCTAAAGGTTGGACTTCCATCCCCTTATCTTACGAACCCCCAAGACATGAAAAGTCAACGGGATGTTGACCCTCTTCAATGAACAACACATGTCTCCCTGCTGTCAGCGCCCTTCGTGCGTGACCACCAGCTAAGCTTCCCACCAACGCTTCTCGCCTTTCACCACTTTGCAATTTGAAAGGTTGGACTTCCATCCCCTTATCTTATAAACCCCCAAGACATGAAAATTCAATGGGGTGTTGACCCTCTTCAATGAACAACGCGTGTCTCCCTATTGTTAGCGCCCTTCGCGCGTGACCACCGGCTAGGCTTCCCACTAGCGCTTCTCACCTTTCGCCACTTCACAAGTCGAAAGGTTGGACTTCCGTCCCCTTATCTTACGAACCCCCGAGACACAAAAGGTCAATGGGGTGTTGACTCCCTTCAATGAACAATGCATGTCCGCCTGTCTATTCGATGGGCCCACCTTGTGATTCTGCCATGTGTTCCTTACGCTCCACTTCACACTTCACCTTTCGCAACCTAGAGTACCCAACCTTTGGACTCTCACCTCATGGACCTTTGAGTTTGTGATATCTCTAGATCTCTACCACCTGTCCTCCCCATATGGACGGCTCTGATCCACTCGCCACTTTGCTACTCATGAATTTGCGCATCTCACTACTAGGCTTTCGGTTCTCTAACTCACGAGCCCCCGAAATGAGATTTCATGAGTGATCCAATGGCCCTGTCTAACTTGGATCCTATGGCCCTGATTTCTTCTAAGCTTATGCTTGAGGAAAGATCACCATAACATTCCTACTTCTCTACAAGATCTGACAACTCTTTTGACCTCGCGAATTCTTCTCAAAGAATTCTGATCATTCGTTTCTTCCTGGACAATGCCTTTGAATTTAACCAAGTATTTCTCTGCAGAACTTACCCACCTGCAATGCAAACTTGCTATGCCTCCTTTCAATGCTTCAAGGCACCAACCTTCTGTGCGTTTCTTCAAAAACTGCGAAGACCCTATCCCTCCTAAGATTTCTCCAACTTCAAGTCTTAAATAAGACTCCCGCACGTACTCCTTGCAGAAAATCCTTCAATTAATTCAAAGAATTGAAGTCCTTCAACTCTGCGCACTCCCTGCAGTAGTAGTCCTTCAACAATTTCTGAGGTTCGCAAACTCTGAGACTTTACTCGACCTGCGCACACCTTGCATGGCTCCTGTGCTCAACTTGCACTTCTATGAGAATGAGAACAATTGTTATCCCTTCTGAGCTTTCAGAGATGAACTATGACTTCTGTCAACACACTCCTTACAGACAAACTTCACTGCACTCCTTGCAGGAATTTTACTCACTCGGGCAGAGAAACAATTGAAACTCATTCCTTACTCTTCCTCCCAGATTTCAAACATTTAACAAGAAATCATACACACATGGCATAAACAGAAAATGCATGATAGAAAGTAAACATCCATGAGCATAGAATTCAACAATGCATACACAGAGAATATATGAGAACCATGAGTCTGAATCAAGTCTTTTTGTATTAATCCAGAACTTCTGTACATGGAATTCTTCTACACAGCTCTCTGCTTCTTCTCTTCTCTGCTCTATCTTGACAATCATGTTACAGTTGTACAATGAGGGTGTCTATATCCCGTTTCCCTCTTGCACTCTCAAACTGTCTAATATAGAATTAAATTCTATCTACCTACATTCATTACACATAAAGGCTCCTATCTACTATGGATGAGAGCGGATCGTTCAAGGTCCTTTTACAATAATACAAGCATGCCTCCACTTAATGACTTCATTAATATTTCAAAACATTTTCAAAAAATGTGCTCAGTGCTTTTCCAGTTGTCTCTTATCTCCACGTTGTCTCGCTGTTGGCTATGCTTTCACACCCTTGCGATGCTCCTGCATCAAGAGAGCTAGTGGAAATTAGGATAGTTATAGGAGGATAATAGTGGTTTGTGGGATATCTAAGTTGTGAGTGGACTATGAGAGACACCCTTTTTTGTGAATTCCTAGCCCCATGTCAGGGGTGAATTGATTCATATCCCCATATCAGGAGTGACTTGATTCATATCCCCATCTGGGGGGTGGCTTTCTATTGAGATACTAAATATCAAGTATGGGGTTGGGTGGAACATTATTCCCAAGAAGTTGGTTGCACAACTATTCTGAAAAGATAAGTGTTTATTTGTGCTCTATGTTATTTTATGAGCTAAATTATTGTATTTTAGCTCTGTGTATGGGAATGGTTTATATGGTGTTGTGTATGGGGTTAATTATCTGCATTCATGTTTATTTCAACATGTTGTAGTTGAATTTAAATTAATGTTAGTCAAATGGTTAAATATGTGTGCATTCCTGTAGCTGGTAAGATACATGATTAGTTGGTGAAATTTTTTGAATTTGTAGGTATTTCCACAAGTAATGGACCTCAGATGGGTTGGGGTATGTTACAATTGATCAAGAATGAAGAAATTATCTTACACAAGAATTTGTACTAGGTTCATAATTTTAAAGTGTGTAATATCCTTATTCATAGTGTGTGTGGTAGTATTATCAATGATATAATTATTTACAACTGGAATGATAAACTTGAGATCAATACGAAGGAGAGGTTTAGGTTATGGAGTTGATTCCTCAATTAGAAAGGACTATAAAATTGCAATAATTCCATAATTTATACTTGACAAAGACTTAGATAGTATTGTATTTTGGGATGAAACATTTTGAATGCATAACTCATAGAAAGATGAATATTGATCACAACTTTAAAAAGGTTTTATTACACATATTGATCATGGTTATATTGAACGTCACCTTGAATATAATCTAATTCACCAACATCATAATCCATATATGACCCTCCCACATCATTGAAAGGATTATTAATAGTGCTCATATATGGTATGTCAACCACATCATCATCAACACTATAAATAATCACATTGTCTTTGTCTACTTCTTGGACTCCCTCATTTGACACCTATTCAAGCTCCCAATAATTTTCTGCAACATTTTCTTCATGCTCCTCATATTCTTCCTGCACCATTGTAACTTCTTCTACCATATTTCTTCATGTTCCCCATCATCTTCCTTCTCCAAAACATCTTCATGTACATACATTACAAGACTTCCTATTGGATTGTATCTAATGAAAAATAACCAACCTATTATATTTAGAATCGGAAAATAAATTACCTACTCACATTGACTTGGATGAATATGTGTGTGTGTGTGTGTGTGTGTGTGTGTGTGTGTGTGTACTTGACTCATACCTAACAATATAAATATTAGTAAAACCATCATCATGATCAATAATAGTTATTTCAACACCCTATATCAATAATTTATACCACCTAAACTTAAAGAGAACATATTTGGAGGAACTAAACTCTAACTTCGGTATCTATTCCAAATAGCCATAATATATAAGATCATATGTGACTAGATGTCTATGACCCATATGGGAAATATTAGTGAATTGGAAAGTTGTAATTATTCCAGAATCTGGCGTTTTCTTCTTATCATCCAAATATTTGATGCAATATTTAAAAACTTTTCACCACATAGTGTTGTGATTCTTCACCTACATTACATATGTTAAGAAGGCATATTCAAGTCATAATTATAGAAAAAAAAAATTGAGAAAAAATCACGAAAAAGGATAACAGGTGCCTTTCTATATTTTTCACCAAATGCTAAATCAGTTTATTTCAACATAATATTGGGATCCTTGTCCAATAACATTTTTTGAATCAATTGAGATGCCCCATTTTATGACATGTTATCATTAATTTATTCACATAATTCTATCCATACCTTCATTTAATCAAAGATTATTTGCAATTTAAATATGTATTGCATGCCATTGTTCACCACCTAAAAGAGATTACAATTACTTTTTTAAGTACCATTCACTATTTTAATTCATTTAAGAACCAACATTTATACAAAGATTTAAGTGCCCACCTTTCACATTTTTCTCAAACCCTTTCCCAGGCAAGACCTTTCCCTCAAATTTGTTGTTGTACTTGTTGTCCCAAATGCTATGAACAAGAATATCTACTTTAGGTGGATACTCTTAATATACACCATGGAATGATTAACCATATATCCCTGAACCATTGACCCCTCGAGACATGATTTTTTTCTAACAAAATCCTTCAAAACCCTCAAATGCCTCTTCACCAACCACATTTCTCTTGTGCGAATAAGTCCACATATTTTAGTCTCCTCAACCTAGGTGAATGATGTAATCATCATATGCATTGAAGAATCTTGGAGATAATTTCATTTTTAATTGAAATATTAAACAAGGAATTGTTCTCTTCTAGTATATGATATCTTCTTGATGTATTTCTCCATATATATATATATATATATATATATATATATATATATAGAGAGAGAGAGAGAGAGAGAGAGAGAGAGAGAGAGAGAGAGAGATTTCCGATGGAAGAAATAACAAGAAACCCCAGAGTAATTCCCCATATTTTATGGATGGTAAATAGGGTAAACCATTGGCCTAATTGCGTGCCTAACCTAGTAGGAATATTGAGTGAGGCTCAATAATATCATCAACATAAATAATAGTTGATTGGGGATTTGACCTTGAGACCTCATTTGTAATAAACACAATACTCAATCACTTGATCTAACTGTAAATGTGTTGAACCTACATAGAATAGATCAAGCTAGAAAATACTACACATATTTGCAGAGAGAAATTGAGAAAGAAGAAGAAGTAGAGAAAGAATGGAAGAATTCTCATTAACCATTATGAATAATGAATAATTTACACATCATATACTCTGCATAACTCAATGAATGTGCACTAGAGGAGAACCAATGCATCATAGTGGTGGTCTAGAGTGATCTGTATACACACCAATAGTTATGAGAGAGAAATGCCACCTAGTCTAGTCTCTCAGGCAGTTACGGGAGTGAACTGCCACCTAACTGAGTTAACTAGTCAACTAGTCTTGAATTAACTGACTGAGCATAGTGTAGTGAGGAGTAGATCAAGGAATCAAGAGTAATGTGCCAATATGGTGATGATCCCAAGGCAAGTGTGTGTTATCATAGTGATGATCCCAATGTTGCATGGTGATAAAATCACTGCAGCATCTAGACTCAACTCAACTAGTCAAACTACAGTGTCAATTGAAAGAGAATATTCTCCAGGTGGAATATTCTCTCCTAAACTACAAGAGACTAGATAATGACTAATTATGAATAATAACCAAGAAAAATACCTTAGGAAAAGGAAATCCTAGGTGTGTGTGAAGTAACTCTAAGACCCCCCCTAAACATCACTGTGGTGAAAATAAAGAATGGGTCCCGACAGCGAGGCCATGTTAGGTACCCAAATACAAAAGATACACTAAAATAAACTGAGGAAAGAGGGAAAACCTCATGGGAAATGCCCCCCCTCAAGGTACAATGTATGTAAAACAAAAAGAACTACAGTTTCTAGGAAATTGTGTCCTTCACTCCAAGACAACTTTGCAGAGAATGGAATTTATGCTCAGTGAAGGTATTGGTGAGATGTTTGTCATATTTTGTGTTGAAGGAAAGAACTATAGGCATGTAACACCATATTTCCCCCATCTTGTAAATATAACTAGACTGGCCAAGAACTATGGAAAACTCATAAATATGAATATGTGATGTAAATGG